>PKML01058181.1:0-21312 GCA_002933935.1 Eutrema yunnanense | reverse complement strand
TTGGAAGCGAGGCTAGGATTTTCCTATGATGCCATTATTCGCCTACATCCTTTGATACATAGAGAGGGAAGAACCGGGGATTTGGTGGCAAACACCATCAATACTCGCGTCTCATACCTTGATGTGTATATGCGAAGCTGAAAAAAAAAATGGAACATAATAAGAAATAAGTCTGGGGAGAGAAATTGATACAAAAAGTGTGAAAAATGGTGGTTCCTTGTCATGATATTGTCTGGTAAAGAATCTAGAAGGTTCTTGAACATTAACTGCAGCGATGAAACTGGCGATGAAGGTTTTACTTGAACAAAGCTGTGGGATAATGTATGGAGTCTGGAAAAGCTGCGAATGTCTACGGAGAAGTACATGGTGGTTAGATCGAAAGCTGGTTAGGTGACATTTGGGTACTTGGAGAAAGGTCATTTCGATGGTTCATGAACAGGTGAATCTCTACGTTTTCAAACCTCTTTCTCTGTTTAGTCTTCTATTTGCTTGAGGGCAAGCAAAGGCTAAGTCTGGGGGAGTTGATATATCATGGTTTTTACCCTATTTAGACCATGATAAAAGTCCTTTTTAAAGAGTCTTTCTAGTGTTTTGTAGTTTTTTAGAGTCTTTTGCAGGTCTTAGCACGTTTGGAGCATTATTGGAATTATTGGAGCTTTCTGGACCAGTTTGGAGCAAGAGCTGAAATCGTGTTGCTGAGTACCTGATTTCACGAGAAGCATCGATCGATACCCCCTGGTATCGATCGATACACATCGCAGCAAGACACGACCCGCGAGTTTTCCAAGACTTGAATAATTGCAAAAGTGCCCAGAAGTCTTTAATAATTACAAGAAGACCCCAAGTCGTGATTTAGGTTATAAATAGGATTTTACAGCCACTTGTTTAGGCTATGCTTTATTTCTGTGTTTGATTTTACTTTGGTTTTAGAGAGACAAGTCTGAATCTCCCTTCGTCCGAGATCAGATCTCTAAACCCTTCTTTCTATTCTATTGATGATTTATTCAGTTATGTTAACTAACTGAATAAATCATCAAAAGAATAGAAAGAAGGGTTTAGTTACGTTGATTGTTTCATTCTCCATGTCTGAGTAGATCCACTTTAGGTTTAGGGTTTTCTCATAAAGGATTTCTCTGAATGCTAGGTTAATTATCTGTTTAGGATTCACCATCTGAATTAGTTCTTCGCTTAGGTTGTGTTTAAAGCTAATTCTAGGTTGACGAATCTGGAACTTAGATCTTAGGATAATTGATTAGGCACGACAGTGCGATTAATTACCTGATAGAACATAGGTGAGCAAATTGATTATTCGCAAAGAGATTTGGTTTAATTGATTTGTGAACATATCAAACCTGAACTTTAAGGCTGATTTAGACTTTATGATTCGCAAAGAGATTTGGAATTCCTAGGATTTAGATTTAGATAATTCTCGCAACGACAGTTGGTTAATTATACCTTAGTGATTTGAGTTCAAGAACTGTGCTAAATCTGAATCCTGCTAGTTAGTTTATCTGCATTCAATGATTTCCTGAGAAAAACCCATAGCCTATATTTCCCAATTGAATTACATCTCGTTTAATTTATGCACTGCTTTTTTTACTCCTGGGAAGACCGTTCATGGCTACTGCTGGCGCGATCATAGACACACCCAATAAGAGACTCTCTTTCTCTTACATTGACGGAGATGCCTACTATAATGCCATTCCCCCTAGAGGTGCTCCCACACGTGCCTCTAGCATCAAGGTTGTCACAGGAGAGTCGCTAGCAATTGATATTTTGGAAAAGCCTCCTGATGAGCCTACTGTCATAGACATTTCAGCTGAACCACCCAGCGTTCCCAAGGAAGTTGTCAAGAAGGCCAATGCAACAAAGAAGAAGGCCAAGAGCAAAAAGGTCTAGAATCCCCATGTCACTTTGATACCTCAGAAGAGTGATGGGAGTTCGATTGAGTATAAGGTCAAGTGCAAAGGAGCCTTGAAACCATCCTCTAAGGCTAGAGTACTTCTCACTTCTGAGCTGAAAGAGAAAGGACAGGAGTTTGTGGACAGCATGAAGAGCAAAACTCTGAAGATAGCAATGTCGAGTTATGGAGCCTGTTTTGGTGCAAGCTCTCACTCTTATCCAGCCTGAAGGGCGTTACAGCCAAGCTATTGACGTTAAACGAGCGCTTGGTGGGAGGCAACCCACTGGTGAGTCTGTTTTTGATTCGTTTTTCTTTTTTATTTTCGTTCGTTTTGAGTTTGTGTCAAGATAAACAAGGAGAAAAACTCGAAATCGCCTGAGTGTCGATCGATACCCTTCAGTATCGATCGATACCCTACGCGATTCAGAAAAGTTCATGTCGATTTAAGTCTGTATCGATCGATACAGGCTGTGTGTCGATCGATACTCAATGTTCCAGCAAGGTAACTTCTTGTTTTTCCCAATTTTATTCCGTTCTTTTGTTTTCTTTTACCTACTCTAGGCTAGATAACACTGGGGACAGTGTTGTTCAAGTCTGGGGGAGGTGTCTACTGACATTGTGTTTGTTTTTCTTAGAGTCAGTTGTTTTATCGAGTCAAATTGTTTTATTGAGTCAAAACTTGTTGGAGATAATGATCTTGTGCTTGAACCTATTGATTTGATTTTGTTTTTGAGTGCACAGTGTTACAGGACCAGTTCTAGATCGACTAATGAAAAATCCAAGAACTAACCAGTTGACTAGAAAACATCCATGTCTCCGGCAGAGTTCTTCTGAAACCTGAGCCAACTTTTGCACTTCATCAAAGTGGTTAGTGTTTTTAGAGCTTGATTCATCATTCATATCTGATAAAGGAACTCATGTGTTTAGAGTTACAGTATCTCTCTCCCCTGTTATAAGTTGATAAATAAGAGCATAAAAGATTGAAATGATTTTCTTCTGAGTAGAGGGTTAGGAAAATTTCCAGCGATCCCATTATTCTACTTAAGAGGAAATGATCACACAAAGGTTTGGAAGCGAGGCTAGGATTTTCCTATGATGCCATTATTCGCCTACATCCTTTGATACATAGAGAGGGAAGAACCGGGGATTTGGTGGCAAACACCATCAATACTCGCGTCTCATACCTTGATGTGTATATGCAAAGCTGAAAAAAAAAAATGGAACATAATAAGAAATAAGTCTGGGGGAGAGAAATTGATACAAAAAGTGTGAAAAAGGGTGGTTCCTTGTCATGATATTGTCTGGTAAAGAATCTAGAAGGTTCTTGAACATTAACTGCAGCAATGAAACTGGCGATGAAGGTTTTACTTGAACAAAGCTGTGGGATAATGTATGGAGTCTGGAAAAGCTGCGAATGTCTACGGAGAAGTACATGGTGGTTAGATCGAAAGCTGGTTAGGTGACATTTGGGTACTTGGAGAAGGGTCATTTCGATGGTTCATGAACATGTGAGTCTCTACGTTTTCAAACCTCTTTCTCTGTTTAGTCTTCTATTTGCTTGAGGGCAAGCAAAGGCTAAGTCTGGGGGAGTTGATATATCATGGTTTTTACCCTATTTAGACCATGATATAAATCCTTTTTATAGAGTCTTTCTAGTGTTTTGTAGTCTTTTAGAGTCTTTTGCAGGTCTTAGCACGTTTGGAGCATTATTGGAATTATTGGAGCTTTCTGGACCAGTTTGGAGCAAGAGCTGAAATCGTGTTGCTGAGTACCTGATTTCACGAGAAGCATCGATCGATACCCCCTGGTATCGATCGATACACATCGCAGCAAGACACGACCCGCGAGTTTTCCAAGACTTGAATAATTGCAAAAGTGCCCATAAGTCTTTAATAATTACAAGAAGACCCCAAGTCGTGATTTAGGTTATAAATAGGATTTTACAGCCACTTGTTTAGGCTATGCTTTATTTCTGTGTTTGATTTTACTTTGGTTTTAGAGAGACAAGTCTGAATCTCCCTTCGTCCGAGATCAGATCTCTAAACCCTTCTTTCTATTCTATTGATGATTTATTCAGTTATGTTGATTGTTTCATTCTCCATGTCTGAGTAGATCCACTTTAGGTTTAGGGTTTTCTCATAAAGGATTTCTCTGAATGCTAGGTTAATTATCTGTTTAGGATTCACCATCTGAATTAGTTCTTCGCTTAGGTTGTGTTCAAAGCTAATTCTAGGTTGACGAATCTGGAACTTAGATCTTAGGATAATTGATTAGGCACGACAGTGCGATTAATTACCTGATAGAACCTAGGTGAGCAAATTGATTATTCGCAAAGAGATTTGGTTTGATACAGTCTCATTGCCGCTGCAAATTAATTACCTGATAGAACCTAGGTGAGCAAATTTGATACCATCTCATTGCCGCTGCAGTCTTCTCGCTTTGATACATTCTCTTTAATCTGTCATCAATAGGCATATACCACATACGACTATATGGTTCTTTGGTCCTACGGTTTTGCTCGTTAGGCCTCCATCTTGGTGAATTACAAAACCCACACTTATCTAAGATTTCGTCTTCTTTCCAGAAGATCATACAATTGTTAATGCAAACATTAATTGCATGACATGTGAGGCCTAAATTGCCCATCAGTCTTTTTGTCTCGTAATTTGAAAATGTCATGAATTGATTATCCGCCCCATCTCTAAACTCTGCTGAGATATTACCCGTCGTTTCATCGAACCTCCGATACATCCACTCCCGGCCATTACTATAATTATAATTTCCCCACATTTTCAAACTTAAAAAAAGAAGATTCTCTCGTTTGAAAAAAAAAATAATAATAATTTCTCTCAACTTAATTTGAAACAACTTGGAGTGAGATGAAACAACGTGTGTGGTTTGCTTATATAGACTTTTTGCGACTACATTGCGACTCCATAATGTAGTCGTAAAAAGTAGTTACACCTACCACAAACGATAAACACGAGGTTTTCCCAATTTTTTTAGCGACCCGCCGAATTTAGTCGCAACTTCGTCGCAACTTTGCTACTATTTGGCGACTAATTTTCGTAGTCGCAAAAAATATTTTCACTAACCACACACGATCAACGCGTGTCTTTTTTTAAAAAAATTTGGCGACCCGCCGAATTTGGTCGCAACTTAGTCGCCATTTAGCGACTTTTTAACGATTAATTTAATTAGTCGCAAAATAGCGACTGAGTGGCGACAAATTTATTTTAGTCGCAACGCCGTCGCCATGTAGTCACAACCAAGTCACCATTTTTGCGACCACCTTTTTAGATGCAAATTTCAGTCGCTAATTTCCTGTTTTCTTGTAGTGGATGTGACGGCTCTCCAACGACGGCGGCATCTGCCCTGGTGCACGGCCGTGGGTAAGCGGCGAAGAACAGAGGTGGCGGTGATGACTCGACTTGCACCTCCCCTTCACGTATGGAGACGATCAAACAAGTAAAAAGAGGAGGAAGAAGAAGAAGGGAAGTAGAAGAAATGAAGATCAATGGTGAGTTTTCTCTCAAACGGCGCAACTTTCCTCTTTCTCTCTCGACTTGCGGCTAGGTTAGAAGATGATGGAGATACATACACTTTGTGTATGTAGGATTTTGTCGACAAAAAGAGGAAAAAGAGAAATAAAACATAAATAAAAAAAATTGGGCTTTATTGGACCTAAAATGGCTCGGGTCAGGATGATACAATTCTCCCCACCTTAATCGGAATTCGTCCCGTATTCTATGGCGGAAAATTCCCGTTGCAATCCCTCATGCTCTTACGGTATGTAACTCAAACCCTCGAAACGCTTCTTTGAAAATACGACATGATGACCGAAATAAATGGAACACATAATCGGGTTAAGGCTATATAGCTTCAGAAAATGAGGGAAAAGCTAAACGCGCCAAGAATTCGAAAACCCGAAGAAAAGACCGAACATCACCTCCAACTGAAAGATAATGCTCCTTAGTGCCAACGAGGGAAAAACAGGACATCCTAGGTTAGAGGAACCAAAAGCTAATTTAAAACGTACTGATGGGTTTGAAACTTTAGAAAACTTTTTGACCAAAACTTTTTGACCAAAAACTTTAGAAAACTTTAAAAAAGCCGTCGGATGAGGGTGGGGCCCTCGGGCCGAGAGAGGGCGTGGGGCCCTCCAGGTCAAAACTGTAGTGGCCTAACCTGGGCTCTTATACCAATTTTAACCCCCCGACCGCCCCTACCAGTGGGCCCCACGCCCTCTCTCGGCCCGAGGGCCCCACCCTCATCCGACGGCCGGTGCGCTAATCTGGGAGGCTCGTAAAACTTGATTGGCATTGATGGTGATGTGAATTCTGTAAAGATTAGTTATGGATCACACTTAAAAGAACTTCCTCCTCTGTTGATTAGGAATGATCTCCAAGTGAGATCTTTTATGAACAAGCTTGAAGATAGTGGAGAAGTTAAGTTATGTGCTACATTGACGTAGAGAATGTTCCAGGTAGAGAATGTTCAATTCGAGGAGAGTTTTAATGCTCCAGGTCCTTCACTTCTGGATAGGGATGAGGTAGTTTTATTATAAAAAAACTATATGTGTTATATTCCTATATAAGGGTTTTTAAAATATGGCAGTATTTGTCTTATAGGGACAAATGCACTCAATTATTAATGAGAGTGTAACAACTACTAATTGTCCGCTTCTTGTTGGGCATGAGGTACTTTTATCAAGAAAGCTCGACCACTCATGTGTTTAGCTATTCATTTATAAGAGTTTGTAAATTTGTTTAATGGATCAAAAACGCCAAAGAGTTTTAATTCTCCAGCTCCTTCACAAGGACAAATGAACGCAATTATTGATGAGAGTGTTACAACTACTAATCTTCCAGTTGGGCATGAGGTACTTTTTATCAAGAAAGATCTTTGTTTAGCTATTCATTTATAAGGGTTTGTAAATTTGTTTGCAGTTTTTTTTCTTCCAAATTTAGAGAAGGGTGAACTCGACCACTCATGTGTTTTATGGATCAGAAACGTCAACATTAAGACGTGGTTACCAATATGAAGTTTCAGTGCTTGATCCAGGACCTATGTCTCCCAGTTGTTCCTCTAATAAATATGTTGGTGATGGTGATGGCCTTTATTGTGGAAAAAAATTCAAAGACAAACAAGAAATGAGCAACAGGCTGCGGACGCTGGCAATGAAAGATAGTTTTGAGTTTCGTACTCAGCGTTCGGACACGAAAAGATATCTTCTTCGTTGCATTGATGAAAAATGCAATTGGAGATTTTGGGCAACCAAAGTGAAGGGGACTGAAAGCTTTGTGGTTCGCCAGTATGTGCATGAGTACAACTGTGACACTTCCTTAAGGAAGGTCACTTCCAAGTTGTTGGGTACAATGGTAAGCAATCATTTCGAGGGAGGAAATATTGGACTAAGACCAAAGCAAATTGCATAGAAGATTAGAAAAGATCATGGGGTTGTGATTCCATATTCAAAAGCGTGGAGAGCTCAAGAACATGCACAAGAGGTTGCTAGAGGGACTCCTGCTAATAGCTATGAAGACTTGCCAAGTTTTTTTCATATGGTAAATGTAACGTATCCTGGTTCTGCTACTTTTATTGAGGTTGATCCAGCTCGGAAATTTAAGTATGTTTTTTGGCATTTGTTGTATCGGTTAGAGGTTTTAAGTTGATGAGGAAAGTAGTTATTATTGATGGCACCTTTCTGAAGATAAAAGTTAAGGGGAGTTTGCTAGGTGCCCCAACGCAAGATGGTTGTTATTGATGGCACTTTTGAATTCGAAACGATGGTTTGAATTCGAGAGAGAGAGTTAGTCAAGTGAATCGACAGTAGAAAATTTCCCAATTACCTTTGGTGCCAGTCGTGAGAAAACCCTATTATTTTACTTACTGTCTAGTTTAAAAAAACAAAAAAAAGGTTTGAACTAGACATAAAGATTAAGCCCATTAACCTTTTGCAACCATATATTGTGCCTGCGTCCAATTGGCCCGCCCCACAACAGACACTTTTATTTTTTGGACATAAACGGACCGACCCGTTAGAACCGCGATCCACGTTACACTAACGGACCGACGCATCGTCTTCAAGTACGTCGATGTGAAACACGCCAATCAACGAGTTGGTATGTGATTATTACAACAATCCCTTAAACTATATATATATATATATATATATATATATATGAGATTTTTCTCGTATAATCTCTGTAGCACTAATGTATTTTGTCTTTGTATTTTGTTTTTAGGGGTTTTCTAATGTGGTAAATCATGCATCATAGGAGAGTTGAAGAGTTTGGCTCAAGATTTCTCTAGGAAAACTACGACCAAGTTTATATTCCATGAGGAAAACTTTTGATTTCAAGTTCATCCATCATTAATATTTTTTTAAAACACAATATATATTGCATAAAACTTACATAGCTCTGGTTGTATAATTATAGCTCTGGTTTTATACACTCTGCCGAAACTACATTATTGGATAATGAGTGTTTTAAATGAATTTATATGGTTTTATATGCTAGTTTTAAAACAATATAAAACCATATAAATCTTTTTAAAACCATATAAATCATTTTAATCCTTTAAATTCAAAAGTAGAGACTAGATTTAGGAACTTTTATATAATGTTAATAGGAGAAAAAGAGGTCTTAGGCTAATGGCCCGCGTCCTAGTGGCCCGTCCCCACGGCGGGAACATACCTCAATATGAATAACTTGATCCGATCCATGTACGAGTGATCAAGCATTGGTACGGGTATCTAACTATTGTTAGATAATTATAGTTATTGCAATACCAGAACAGAAACAAATATGTTGAGGAGCCATTCGGGGTAATACTGGCTAACCGAAACCGAACCTCCTATTTCGGGTTCTTCGGGTTGGGTTTTTATGCCCATGGCTAATATAAACCCATATAAAACCTTTTAAGGTCTTTTAAAACCATATAAATAATTTTAGTACAATCCTTTTAAAGTCTTATGAATCCTTTTACCAATATGGTTTACAATGTTAGCTTTCATATTATAGTTGGTTATCTACTTAGTTGTCTATTGGATATTGGTCAATACTCGGCCGAAGCTACATTATTTGGATATTGGGTGTTTTAATTGAATTTATATGGTTTTATATGATAGTTTTAAAACTATATAAAACCATATAAATCCTTTTAAAACTATATAAAACCATATATATCCTTACCTTTGGTGCCCTTTGTGAAAGTCGAAACTCACACAATCAATTTTTGTTGAGACTTTTAGAGGGAAATGAAGTTTTTGGAAAAACACAGTAGGAGACCCAAAGATGGTGGTTTTATTATATGTTCTTTAGAAAGCGATTGCGTATAAGATATTGCTAAGTGTTTCTTCCAAGGTAAAAATGTGTTCCTTCTATGAATGACTATGCTCATTATTTATACATGTTTCTTGACCGAGAATCGCGGACAGAATCTGGAGTATTTCATTTTC
This sequence comes from Eutrema yunnanense, assembly GCA_002933935.1. NCBI lineage: Eukaryota > Viridiplantae > Streptophyta > Magnoliopsida > Brassicales > Brassicaceae > Eutrema > Eutrema yunnanense. The sequence continues at coordinate 11,944 of PKML01058181.1, read as the reverse complement.
TCTTGCGCGGCCGCCAACTTAGGTTACTTCTTGAGATGGCAAGTAACCTTGTTAGGATAATCAATGATCTGGGCTTTGAACTCGGCACGCAAGTTGATGAGAGGTTTGTATCTCGGCCCAATTGTTGATATGATTAGTCTTTCGAGGTGAGCCGATCCGCAGCGGCCTCGGTTCGGTGGAAAGATGCCATTACTTTGGGCTCGACTCGATCGGCTTTCGTCTTCTCAAGGTAGAATTACCTTGGTGAGTCTTTTGTTCTTCTAGACGAGGCGAAGGGAGGAGCTAATTTATAGGACTGTCATGATTTGGCTCGGCCGTCCATACTCTTTGCGAATCAGCATGCTTCATGTTAATCTCGGGTAGACGAAAACCGACCCCAACACCCTTCGTGAGAAAACCATATTATTTTACTTATAATCTAGTTTAAAATAAAACAGGGTTCGAACTGGACATAAAGATTAAGCCCATTAACCTTTGTAACCAAATATTGAGCCCGCGTCCAATTGGCCCGCCCCACAGCAAACACTTTTATTTATTGGACAGCAACGGACCAGCCAGCTAGAACCGCGATCCACGTTACAGCAACGGACCGACGCAATGTCTTCAAACACGTCGTTGTGAACCACGCCAATCAACGAGTTGGTACGTGATCATTACAATAATCCCTTAAACTATATATATATATATATGAGATTTCTCATAGAATCTATGTAGCAGTAATGTATTTTGTTTTTGTATTTTGTTTGTAGGGGCTTTCTAGTGTGGTAAATCATGCATCATAGGAGAGTTGAAGAGATTGGCTCAAGATTTCTCTAGAAAAAGTACGACCAAGTTTGAATTCCACAAGAAAAACTTTTAATTTCAAGTTCATCAATCATTAATATTTTTTTAAACACAATATATATTGCATAAAACTTATGTAGCTCTGATTGTATAATTATAACTCTAGTTTTATACACTCGGCCAAAACTACATTATTGGATATTTGGTGTTTTAATTGAATTTATATGGTTTTATATGCTAGTTTTAAAACCATATAAATACTTTTAAAACCATATAAATCCTTTTAATCCTTGAAATTGAAAAGTAGAGACTAGATTTTGGAACTTTTATATAATGTTAATAGGAGAAAGAAGAGGTCTTAGGCTAATGGCCTGCGTCCTAATGGCCTGCTTCCTAGTGGCCCTCCCCCGCGGCGGAAACATAGCTCAATATGAATAGCTTGAACCGATTCATGTACGAGTGATGAAACATCTGTACGGGTATCTAACTATTGTTAGATAATTATAGTTATTGGAATACCAGAACCGAAACAAAATCTGTTGAGGAGCCATTTGTGGTAATATTTGCTAACAAAAACCGAACCTCCTATTCCGGGTTCTTCGGGTTGGGTTTTTATGCCCATGTCTAATATAAACCCATATAAAACCTTTTAAGGTCTTTTAAAACCATATAAATAATTTTAGTACAATCCTTTTAAAGTCTTATGAATCCTTTACAACATTTTACCAATATGGTTTACAATGTTAGCTTTCATATTATAGTTGGTTATCTACTTAGTTGTCGAAGCTACATTATTTGGATATTGGGTGTTTTAATTAAATTTATATGGTATTATATGATAGTTTTAAAACTATATAAAACCATATAAATCCTTTTAAAACTATATAAAACCATATAAATCCTTACCTTTGGTGCTCTTAGTGAAAGTCAAAACTCACACAATCAATTTTTGTCGAGACTTGTAGAGGGAACCAAATTTTCTGGAAAAACACAATAGGAGACCCAAAGATGGTGGTTTTATTATCTGTTCTTTAGAAAGCGATTGCGTACAAGATATTGCTAAGTGTTTTTTCTAGGGTAAAAACGTGTCCCTTCTATGAATGATTATGCTCATTATATATACATGTTTCGTGTCCGAAAATCTCGGATAGAATCTGGAATATTTCATTTTCTCTTGCGCGGCTGCCGACTTAGGTTACTTCTTGAGATTGCAAGTAACCTTGTTAGGATAATCAATGATCTGTTTAAACTATTCATATATAAAGAAAACTCTTTCTTTAGCTATTCATTATAAAGATTTATAAATTTTTTTGATGTTCTTTTCCAAAGTTTGCAGAGAGAAATGAACTCGATTACTTATATGTGTTTATGGATCAGAAACAACAAACCTTTATTTATAAGACTTTATACAATTTTGTAAAGACATCATTGTTACGGCTTTTTACAAAGCTATATAATAGATTTTTGAAACGTTTTAAATTGTTCACATAAGTGATGGATTTTTGGTGAAATTTTCACACCAACATCTTGTTATATCTTTATAGAACTATATAAATTCTTTTAAAATTATATAAAACCATATAAATCTTTATAAAACAATATAAATCCATAAAAGCTTCGACGTCCAAGAATTTCGAACCCTCATAGGGAAACCACATACACTTAGCAGACACACGCCATATCTCCGACGTCCCGAAGCTGACTCATATTGTTGGAGGATTAAGGCGAGCGCGCTGCAATTTTCCGAGTTCGGTTTGCAAAAGAACATTGTATCGTCAGCAAACAAGAGGTGATTCACTTGGGGACTATTGTGTGCCACACGAATGCCTTCCAAAGAGCCGTTCTCTTGGGCTTTACGACATAACCCAGAGAAAACCTTTGTAAACAAAATGAAAAGGTACGGAGAAAGCGGGTCGTCATGTCTTAAACCTCAGGAAGGGAGGACTTTCCCATGAGGGCCTCCTTTGATCAAGAAAGAGTATGAGACTGAAGTTACACATTCCATAACACAATAAATCCACATATTGCTGGATTTTTGTAAAGAAAATCGTTGTTACCACTTTTTATAAAACTTTATAATATATTTTTAAACGTTTTTTATTGTTCACATAACTGATGGATTTTTGGTGAAACTCCCACACCGACATCTTATTATATCTTTATAAAACTATATAAGTCCGAGAATTTTGAACCCTCACGGGGAAACCCCATACATTTAACAAACACACACCTTAACCACTTGGCCAAAGAAACCCTTTTGGAAACCATTCTAATATCAACTATATAAATCAGCTTCGAATTTATAAACATTTTTGTAAGTCTTTTAAAACCATATAAAACCATTATTGTTACTGGTATTAACAAAGCTTTATAATGGATTCTATAAACATTTTAAATTGATCACATTACTGATCGATTGTTGGTGAAACTTCCACTTAGACAACTTGTTAAATCTTTATATAACTGATATGCTCAAATTAATACCCTAAAAGTACTAAGCAGTAGTTGCAGTATAGTAGGGGTCGAACACAAGGACTCACAGAAACACACAATAGATTATATAGGTGAGAACTAAGCTAAACGATCAATGATATTGAAAACAAAGCGTAAATTAAAGCGGTTGTAAATTCAATTGGAGAAAGATAGGTTCAGGGTATTTCTCAGGTAATCAATGAATGCAGATAAACTAACTAGCAGGATTCAGATTTAGCGCGGTTCTTGAACTCAAATCACTAAGGTATAATTAACCAACTCTCGTTGCGAAAACTATCTAAATCTAAATCTTAGGAATTCCAAATCTCTTTGTGAATCCTAAAGTCTAAATCAGCTTTTAGATCAAGTTTGATTTGTTCACAAAACAACTAAACCAAATCTCTTTGCGAATAGTTATTTTGCTCACCTAAGGTTCTATCAGGTAATTAATCGCACTCTCGCGCCTAATCAATTATCCTAAGATCTAAGTTCTATGTGATCAATCTAGAATTAGCTTTGCAAACAACATATGGTGAGGAACTAATTCAGATGGTGAATCCTAATAATAAATCAACCTAGCATTCAGAGAAAACCCTATTGAGAACCCTGAACCTAACAAGAGATCTACTCAGACATGGAAATTGAAGCAATAAACATGTTTGAAAAAGTCATCAAATAAAACAGAAAGAGTAACAAAAGGGTTCGAAATCTTCTCTCAGACGAACAGAGTTTCAGACTTGTCTCCATTCAAAAAGCTCTTCCACAAAACCAAAGTAAAATAAAGCGTAGAATAAAGCGTAAAAAAAGCGTAGCCATCCAAGTGGCTGTAAAATCCTATTAAATAACCTAAATCACGTTTTGGGGCTTCTTGTAAATAATAAAGTCTTCTAGGCAATTTTGCAATTCTTCAACTCTTCATTAAAGTCGCGGGTCGTGTCTGCTTTGATGAGTATCGACCGATACCAATGGGTTATCGATTGACACTGATACTTCAAATCGGGTACTCAGCTACACGAACGTTTGCTTTGCTCCAAAACGCTCCAGAAAGCTCCAATATCTCCAATTATGCTCCAAACGTGCTAAAACCTGTAAAAGACTCTAAAACACTACAAAATAGTAGAAAGACTCTATAAAACGGGCTTATATCATGGCTTAAACGGGGTAAAAACCATGATATATCAACTCCCCAGACTTAGCATTTGCTTGCCCTCAAGCAAAACAGAAAACTAAACCAGAGAAAAAGGTTGGAAAACATATAGACTCACCTGTTCTTGAAACGTTGCAATGACCCTTTTTCCCAAGCACCCAAATATCACCTAACCAGCTTTTGATCTAGCCACCATGTACTTCTCCTTAGGCATTCACAGCTTCCCAGACTACACACATTATTTCACAGCATCGTTCAATCAAGCTATCCTCGCCAGTTTCATCGCTGTGATTAATACCAAGAACCTTCTAGATTCTTTCCCATACAATATCATGACAAGGAACCACCCTTTTTCACACTTTCTGGTATTATTTCTCTCCCCCAGACTTATTTCTTATTATGTTCTCTCTTTTGTTTTTAGCTTTGCATATACACATCAAGGTATGAGACGCGGGTATTGATGGTGTTAGCCACCGAATCCCTGGTTCTTCCCTCTCAAAGTATCAAAGGCGTAGGCGAATAATGGCATCATAAGAAAATCCTAGCCTCTCTTCCAATCCTTTGTGTGATCATTTCCTCTGAAGTAGAATAATGGGATCGTTGGAAATTTTCCTAACCCTCTACTCCGAAGAAAATCATTTCATCTTTTAATGCATCTTATTTATTAACTTGTAACAGGGAGAGAAATACCATTATTTTAAACATGTGGGTTCCTTTGTCAGATACGAATGAGGAATCAAGCTCTATGGACATCAATTACCTCGATGAAGTCCACAAATTTGGCTCAGGCTTTAAAGAACTTTGGTGGAAACATGAGTGTCTTCTAGTTAACTGGTCAGCCTTTGGATTTTTCATTAGTCGATCTAGAACTGATTCTGTAACAATGGTCACTTAGAAGCAAGGTCAAATCAATAGATTCAAGAAAATATCACAGTCTCCAACAAAGTTTGACTCAATAAAACAACGAATGACTCAAAAACGACTAACTCTAAGAAAACCAAAAACAAAGTCAGCGACTACCTCCCCCAGACTTGAACAACACTGTCCCCAGTGTTATCTAGCCTAGAGTTGGTGAAAGAAAGCAAAAAAACCAAGTGGAATTATGAAAAATCAAGAAGTTACCGTGCTGGAACATCGAGTGTCGACCGACACACGGCCTGGTATCGATCGATACCAGGCTTAAGTCGACATGATGAACCTTTCTTAATCGCGTAGGGTGTCGACCGATACCGGCTGGTATCGATCGACACCATCTATATGTCGACACACTGATTTCAAATCAGTGGCATCGAGTTGCTTAACCCAGGGAAAGTGATCCAAAGTGTTAGAAGTTAGCACTGTTAGAAACACTCAAAAACAGGTTAATAACAACGAGATAATCAAGCATAAATCCATTAGTTCAAATGCAAAAATAAAGCTGACATAGGTTCAACACAAACGAAAAATAAAAAGAAGAAAAGAAAAGAAAAACAAACTATAAAACAGAAGAAGACTAATCCTCTGTCGCCTCGGAATTACCATCAGCATCAGGATCTTCAACAGGAGAAGGATCAACTGGAGTCTGCGAGGTTCCAGGCGATTGAGAAAGCGATGGTGTTCGTGCTCTCTTTGGCCTAGATGCCATCTGCCCGCACGGTGTCGAGCGACACCAGATAGTATCGGTCGACACTTGTTGGCCAATTTGTGCTCTTTCTCCGCGTGGTGTCGATCGACACGGACTGGTGTCGATCGATACTCCTCTAAATCTGCTTCACGTTAAGACGCAAGACACAAAACTAAAAATAAAAACAAAAACAAAAATAAAAGACTTATGTACAGACTCACCAGTGGGTTACCTCCCACCAAGCGCTTGTTTTACGTCACGAGCTTGACTTTACGGACGATCAGTCAAGAGAAAAATGAGAACTTACGCCGAAACAAGCTCCACAATTAGACATTACCAGCTTCAGAGTTCTGCTCATCATGCTCTCCACAAACTCATGTCCTTTCTCTTTCAGCTCCGAAGTGAGAATAACTCTAGCCTTAGAGAATGGTTTTGAGGTTCATTTGCACTTCACTTTGTATTCAATCGAATCTCCATCGCACTTCTGAGGGGTTAAAGTCATAGAGGGAGCACCTTTTACTTCTTTGCTCTGCACCTTCTTATTTAACTTAGCTTTTTTTACGTCTTTCTTGGTGATGACAGAAGGAATTTCTAGAATGGCTATGACAGTTGGCTCGTCAGGAGGCTCTTCCAAAAGATCAACTACCAACGTCTCTCCTGTAACAATGGTGATGCAAGAGATATGTGTGGGAGTTCCTCTAGTATGGATGGCTTTGTAGTACACCTCCTTGTCAATGTACGAGAACGAGATCCTCTTGCTTGGTGTGTCCATAATGGCACCAACCGTAGCCATGAAGGGTCTTCCAAGAATCAACTGCGTACGAGATTGTGCACTCATCTTCACGACATGAAAATCAGTAGGAACCAGGTAACCTCCTACTTTAACCGTCAAATCAGGGATTGTACCGTATGGAAGTGAGGTGGAACTGTTCGCGAATGTGATGGTTGACTTGGGAGGTCGAATATCAGCTCCCAATCTCTCTGCAATTGCCCTTGACATGACATTGACGCTAGCCCCTGAGTCAACGAGAGACTCTTTGAATTCAATTCCAGAGATGGAGCATGGAACTGAGAATATCCATGGGTCTTCCCTCTTGGTCAACTGCCTCAGCGGTAGTGACTTGGTTCTTGCCTTGATAAAGAGTACTTCGATCTCTTCCAAAGTTTCTCTGCAATCTCGGAAGTGACTCAGCAGAGGGCGGCACTCTAGAGCTTCTTCAAAAGTCAGTGTGTCGGGAATCCGTCGTACCATCTTCTCGAAGCCAAGCAGCTGCTTTGGAGAAATGGGGTCTCTGAGGTGTTTGGGTGTTATGGGGTATGGCACCTTAGGTTTGTAAACCTTTTCTGCACTCAACTCGGGTTTCGGTTCGGCAACTGGACTGGTATCGACCGACACAGGGGTGGTGTCGATCGATGCTTTCGCTCTGGACTCGTCCCTAGCAGAACTTTGGATGGGTGTCGATCGATACAAGAGAGTATCGGTAGACACAGGAGTGGTGTTCGAAATCTCATCGTCATCCTTGGCAAGATTGACCAAAATCCTTGCGGTTGAGCTATTCTGCACTCCTGGGTGTACCTCTCTTCCACTCTTCGAAGGGATAGCAGTGACGTATTCGTTCTGTGAATGACCCACCAGTTCCTTGACAGTTGCTGCAGTTTGAGCTACCTGAGTTTCCAGCATCTTCTGCTGAATATTAATAGTGTCGATCCTACCACTCAGATCGTTGTACATGACATCAATCTTCCCATTGAATTCCACAGTTAGCTTCTGATGTCCTTGAAGAAGTTGTTCAAACATAGATTCAATCTTGCTATCAGAAGTTCTGGGTGGTGTGGGTGGGCATTCATACCTTTGATCTTGAAATCCAACTCCATCAATGTGGTTAACAAATTCCACTTCATCCTTTTCAGCAAGATGAACAGCCTTCTGCTGGTTGCCCATCAACAAATTGTGCATTGAATCTAACTTAGCATTCACTTCAGCAATCTGACTGCAATTCACATTACCAGCTTGCTTCTTGCGCTCCATGTCTGCATACTTGGTACTATTGCTAGAAACCAAGTTCTCAATAAGCACATAGGCATCGTCGGGATACCTGGTGTTGAAATTCCCATTACTTGCAGCATCTAAGGACATCTGATACCTCCAATCGACTCCTCTGTAGAAAGTACCAAGCAGCTGAACCTGAGTGAAACCATGGTGCGGGCAATCTCTCTGATATGACCTGAAACGAATCCAAGCATCCTTGAGTGCCTCAGTCGGACTTTGAGAAAACTGAGAAATCTTGTTCCTGAGATCCTCGGATCGTGCATCATCATAGAAGTTGTTCAGGAATGCATTCTTCGTCTCATCCCATGTAGTTAGCAAACCAGGAGACAACTGCTTCAGCCAGTAAGTTGCATCTCCACCAAGAGAGTATGGGAAAAGCTTGCAGAAGAGGTAATCATAGGACACTCCGTTGCTCTTGATGCTAGTGACCAAATCCTCAAACCTCTCAATATGGTCCATGGGATGTTCATTGGAAAGACCATGAAAAAGATGCTGACCCACAAGAGTGAAGTATACAGGTTTCAGCTCAAAGTCATTCCTCTGAAAAGCAGGAGGGAGAATCGCTGATCGATTGACATAGAACTGATCAGGCTTGTTGTACTCACCAATCGTTCTACCACGATTAACCACAGCGTTCCCAGCGTTCGCGTTCCCAGCGACATTCTCAGCGACAACAGGAGCAGGTGGAATGATGTTCCCCTCTCCATCCAGACGTTGTCCTTTCTCATTGCACAACCGACCCTCTTGGTCTCTCAAAGCTCCACCAGCATCCTGAATCAGAATCATTGTATTGTTCATCTCTGCTGGCTTCTTTGCTTTCCTGTTTGCACGTTCCAAACTCACACCTGAAACACACTAGGCACGGCACGTAAGTAACAAAAAAAAACACGTTGAGTATCGACCGACACTGGGTGGTGTCGATCGATATCAACAAAAAGAGAACTGTGAGTATCGACCGATACCGACAAGCTTAGTCGAAATCTCAGACTAAAATCTAATGGCGAATTGATTCCCCGGCAACGGCGCCAAATTTGATATGCTCAAATTAACACCCTAAAAGTACTAAGCAGTAGTTGCAGTATAGTAAGGGTCGAACACAAGGACTCACAGAAACACACCATATATTATATAGGTAAGAATTAAGCTAAACGATCAATGATATTGAAAACAAAGCGTAAATTAAAGCGGTTGTAAATTCAATTGGAGAAAGATAGATTCAGGGTATTTCTCAGGGAATCAATGAATGCAGATAAACTAACTAGCAAGATTCAGATTTAGCGCGATTCTTGAACTCAAATCACTAAGGTATAATTAACCAACTCTCGTTGCGAAAACTATCTAAATCTAAATCCTAGGAATTCCAAATGTCTTTGCAAATCCTAAAGTCTAAATCAGCTTTTAGATCAAGTTTGATTTGTTCACAAAACAACTAAACCAAATCTCTTTGCGAATAGTTATTTTGCTCACCTAAGGTTCTATCAGGTAATTAATCGTATTCTCGCGCCTAATCAATTATCCTAAGATCTAAGTTCTAGGTGATCAATCTAGAATTAGCTTTGCAAACAACCTATGGTGAAGAACTAATTCAGATGGTGAATCCTAATAACAAATCAACCTGGCATTCAGAGAAGCCCCTATTGAGAACCCTGAACCTAACAAGAGATCTACTCAGACATGGAAATTGAAGCAATAAACATGTTTGAATAAATCATCAAATAAAACAGAAAGAGTAACAAAAGGGTTCGAAATCTTCTCTCGGACGAACAGAGTTTCAGACTTGTCTCCCTTCAAAAAGCTCTCTCACAAAACCAAAGTAAAATAAAGCGTAGAATAAAGCATAAAAAAGCGTAGCCATCCAAGTGGCTGTAAAATCCTATTAAATAACCTAAATCACGTTTTGGGGCTTCTTGTAAATAATAAAGTCTTTTGGGCAATTTTGCAAATCTTCAACTCTTCATTAAAGTCGCGGCTCGTGTCTGCTTCGATGAGTATCGACCGATACCAATGGGGTATCGATCGACACTGATACTTCAAATTGGGTACTCAGCTACATGAACGTTTGTTTTGCTCCAAAATGCTCCAGAAAGCTCCAATATCTCCAATTATGCTCCAAACGTGCTAAAACCTGTAAAAGACTCTAAAACACTACAAAATAGTAGAAAGACTCTATAAAACGGGTTTATATCATAGCTTAAACGGGGTAAAAACCATGATATATCAATAACGATATAAATCTTTTTAAAACCATATCAATCTATATAAACCTTATGGATTTTTGGTGAAACTTCCTCTATACATCTTGTTAAATATTAAAACACCCATATAAGTTTTTTTTGAAACCATATAAATCTTGTTAAATTTTTATAAAACATATAAATCTTGTTAAACCTATATAAATCTCAATAGTATTAACGTATTTATAAGGTCATATAAATTTGTTTATAAAAGTTTACAATTTTGTTAATACTAAAAAGTTTTCATAATTTTGTTAACAATAAATGGAGCCAGATCAAGCATAAGAATTGTAATCAAACCAAAAAAGTATACTCTCTAATGTTGCTACTAGGTGCAGCTCCATCAAATTTATGCTCACTTGCCATGGATGATGAATGTTTCTTTTAAAACTTAGCAACTAAATCTTTCGGTTCTTTTAGTAACATCTTGGTTAGCTCCTCAATCACCAATAAAAGGGTTCCATTGTCACAGCTACAATCCTTCTCAATTCTTTGAGAAGAATGGAGGAGACATGACTTGACAAGGTGCACACCTTTGCTTGATTTTACTAGGAAGACTAGCAAAGAAATTCTCTACTGAAGTGGTTATCTCTTCATGTGTTCCACTCTCAGCAACAAATTCTCTGCAGATTCACAGAAGGACCATATAAGCCCTGCAACATATATCTTTAAGTACGGGCCATCTATCTTTAAACCCATACACATTATGAACAATATCAACATCAAGTTCGGAAAGTCAGGTTTCTATTGTATAAGAAGTGTAGAAACCAATCATCTTCTTTTTTACAAGATTTTGAAAGCCATAAGAGAAAATAATAACGGTAAAGAGTGTAATAAAAAAAACTGAGCACCAGAATGTTGAAAAAACCAAATTCTGTTTAATATAACTAGTTCTCCTAAATTGGAAATCTTTATATTCAAAGCACCGATGAAAGTTATTAAGATCCACAATCCACTAATCATGAACGAAACCTAAAAATTTCCTATTGAGAACTTTTCATTCGCTAGTCAACTCTAGTTTCAATACATGAAATGAAGTTTATCTCAGAGTTTGATTTTGAATATAGGATAAGATTTCGAGTTCGAGGTCTCAAGATATAACATGAGAAGAGTAGAATTGTTTTATCATCTCATTTCAGGGATTCTTACAAAATTCCACATATCGACTTTCACATCCATGGATTACAATTGAGGAGAAATAGAATAAAGATAGAGATGTGCATACCTGATCATCACCATAATCAGTAGTCTTCGGTTCAACCTCAACGACTAATTCTGCCAATTTTGGAGCGACGGGGAATGCAGGTCGAGACGCCGATGCAGTGGAAGGAGCAAGTAACCCAATCACGGGTTTAGCCAAATTAAGTGAAGGTTTAGAGAGTTATAACCAAAATTAGCGCTCGAACGGCGAGAAGTGACATTGAAATGAGACACAAAAATAGAACAGTAAGAGATCATCGCTGAGGAAGACGATGAGTAAATCGATCGAGCCTTCATCAACGCAGCCATACATCCATACCTCGTCGGAAATCCAAACAGAAATCTATCCGCCACCTCTAATTCCTCCGTCGTAATCTCTGGGATCTCCAGATCCTTTGGCGGTGATTTCATGAGTTCACAAAAATCTGAGACTTTTCTCCTCAGTGATAGATCTG
>PKML01058159.1:0-11789 GCA_002933935.1 Eutrema yunnanense | reverse complement strand
AACCGGATATTATCATCCTCTGCTATTTGGACCTCTGGAGGTGGAACTTCTCTTCCAACTTCAATTGGTGTATCGAGATCACGTTTGTAACACCCGTCTTTTACTTGCTTAAAACTGCATGTCACACGAAATAACTTCTAACACACGTAACTCCATTGTTTACCAGACACTCAAATAAATTCCATTAATCCAACTTAACCGTCTTTCAACAAAAGCCAATTCATTGTTTTAAATAAAATTCAAATAGTTATTCTGATAATTTAATAAATAAAATAAACGATAAGGTAAATCCGAATTTCTCCAAATCCAGCACCACGCGAACTCGGCACTAACAATTACTCCTCAAGATCACCTGCAATAAGAGATGGATGATTAATTGTGATTACTCAGCGAGGCAAGCCTAAGAGCTCACGAATTCACCATATACAATACATCAAGAGTTTCACAAAGTATAAACCTAAGACATGCATGCAAACACGTGTCAACGACACACACCCATCAAACAAATGGGAATTCATCCCATATCTCACCGCGCGAACGCAGACCTGGATACCACATGTCAACACACGTCATCCTTAGTGCTTACAGGATCCCTCGTGCCTAAGCACTTTTTCCAACACTTTCTTTCTCATCTTTAGTGGTTACGGGATCCCTCATGCCTAAGCACTTCTTCCAACACTTTCTTTCTGTCGGGCTCGTCAGCGACCTCACGCAACTACAAAGAAGTGCTTTGCCATGTTCAGCCGGACGAGTCTCAACAACTGATGCCATGGGAGCGACCTTCTTTGCAGGTCCTACCGCGGCTTTCCCGCATTTTTGTGTCTTATCACACTAACATTTCTCCGCATTCAATAATTTATTTAACACACAATAACATGCATCTCACACAACAAGGAACACACGATAAATTATCCATTTATAACTTATATTCTTGAGATAATAATTCTTTCAACTTCTTACATACATATATTTATTTAATTATATTTATAAATATTTATACACTCAACAAACAAATACGGATTATTTATAAAGTATATAACCCACATGTATATTTGGCTTAATCCTAGACTAAGAAATTAACGGGATATAGGTGTATATGAAGAAAACACGAACTCGTTCCTCACCTTTGCCACTTGGTGATGAATAACGAACCCGATTCAATTTTGGACATATTCGTTGTCTCGACTTGATGTCACGTTTCCTTATGCTTCTGAAGCTCAAATCAGTTCTCCTTCAACTGAGAGTTAGTTCCTCGTGTCCTTAACGTCTCTGCAAGTTTCCAGGTCAAACGGACTTTGTTTGCCCAACCAAAAGATACAACTCGTCAGACTATAGTTACAGATGCGCGCTGCACATAAACGTTTCAGTAAACCATACAAAACTCTCAAGCCACTAATCCAAATACGAAACCTTTTAACAGTGTGGAAGGTGGATGTCTTCAAGATATACTCACCGAATTTTTTTTTCTTTGAATTGAATGTAAAATTATATTCGTGCCCAAAAATACGTTTTTACAACCAATGTGTGTCTTTTGCTAAAGAAGTTGAAATAAACTTAGAAGATCGATTTTTTGTCCCTAGCATCGGGAGCCAAACCATGCTTGTAGTGGATCTTTGAGCTTGTTGTCACCGAGTTCGCGAATGGAGTGTACCCTGCATCTAACCTGTTTGTCTATGAAGGCGTAGAGGTGGGCTGGGGAGGATGGAGCTTCACCATGCCGTCGATTATTTCTTTCTCTCCAGAGACTGTGGACAGCAATTTCAAAACCATACCTAAACATAAATTGTGAGGTTCCGTCAAGCTGGTTATCTGTTAGGAGTTGGATTAGGGAGTTCCAATCCCTTGTGAAGCGATGTTTAAGAATTCCCTTCACGACTTTTGTCCAGACTTCCCCGGAGAATCGACACTCGAAAAATAGGTGGTTTCGAGATTCCATCGGGTGGTTGCATAAAATGCATGCATCTGTTATTCCAGCATTCCACTTCACCATTCGATCCCCTGTTGATAGACGATTCTGAATTGCAAGCCAAGTACATATCGAGTATTTCAGAGTATAGTGTTGAAACCAGACTCCTTTGCACCAATAGACTGTATTCGAGCTTGCCCGTATGAGGTTCCAAGTGTTCTTCGAATAGAACAGTGGCTTGAACTTATCTTCCCCAGATTTCCAAAGAGTGATATCCGTAGCTATAGGCTGCAATTGAGATTGAACATTTGCGAGAGCATTTTCAATTTTGTTAAATATCTTTGTTCGATGACGACGACTCCTACGTAGCTTCAACGACGCTATCGAGGCATGAATTGGAATACCCATGTCGATAGTTCCTCTCGAACCAATCAGGTCTATCAATCTTCCTTTTATGGACCAAATATCAAACCAAAGAGAAGTCCTCTCAGCATTCCGGACATCCACTTTATGAAAATTTCTTGCTAGATCTTGATATTTTAGGATTTTCCTCCACATCCAACACCCCATACTCGTTGTTTCTCGAATTGACCAGAATGACTCTTGGCGAATCAGATAAGTTTTAATCCACTTAACCCAAAGAGAAGAGTGAGAAGAGAAAATCCGCCATATCATCTTAAGACAACACCGAGTTTCAGATCCATCAGAATAGGAAAACTCCTCCAAATACTACGGCTACTAGTCTGGTCGCAAATCTGCACTACACAGATCACCTCTAAGAAAACGTCTATAACTTTCTTATAACAATTCATAATGATACACAGCTTTCAAATACAACTATATACAAGAGTCAGGAATGTCCTTACCAATTTTCAGATCAATCAGAATAGGTTTGCCCATCGGTTTCCATTCCCTACTGAACCTGGTCAGATTAGAGACTCGGGCAGACTACAACTAACACGAAGAACGACAGTAACTCTTTACACATACCTTCGATCGTGACGATCTTGGTATTATTGGAAATCTAAGACTCGGGGGTTTCTAGGGATAGGTAGATCGTCACCTGGATCCATAGAGGCCGCCGGAAAATGTCTCTCGAAGTGGGGGCGGAAGTAACTTGATTTCATGGTGGTGGCTAGGGTTCACAGGGTGAAGAACAAAACGATCAGGAATTCGCCCGCACTTCTCAACTCTACCTCTTGTCTCAGAAATTCTTTCATTTTTATAGAGAAAACATGTGGGGATCCCTAGGCTTTAGAATGGGTTAACAGGCTTATGGGCTTTTTGAAAGCAAAATTTAAAATAGGTTCGTCTCATCGGAACCAAGATGTTACAACGTTCATCCTCGATTATCATGTTATGTAAAATTACACATGCAATCATTATGTCATGTAACACATTCTTTTTTCAAAAACGAACATGACATTTCACAATAGTGAAACATGATTGAAGAACTCCGAATGCACGTTCTACATATTTCCTACATGTTTCTTGTTGTGTAGCAAAATATTTTTTCTTTGGACCTCTTGGCTCATGAATAGTTTGCACTATGATGGACTATTTTGGATATATACCATCAACCAAATAATAACCCATATTATATTCATTTCCTTGAGTGATGTAATGAACATGAGGAGCAATACCTTGAGCGAGATTAGAGAAAAAGTGGGAAGATTCCAACACATGAATATCATTATTGGTGCCTGCATACCAAAATACGCATGCCATATCCAAAGATAATAATATGCCACAACTTCAAGAATTATAGTTGGTGATCTACTACGACCTGCATATTGTCCAACCCAAGCGGTAGGACAATTTTTCCATTTCCAGTGCATGCAATCTAAACTACCTAGCATACCTGGAAAACCTCATTTTTCCCCAATGTAAAGAAGTCTGGCAACATCATTAGCTGTTGGTGATCTTAAGTATTGCTCTGAAAATATTTCCACGATGGCTCGGCAAAATCTTTTCATGCTTTCAATTGTCGTTGATTCGCCTATCTTAACGTACTCATCTGTGGAATCTGCAGGTAGACCATACGGTAGCATCCGAAACACGGCTGTGACTTTCTGTAGAGGTGATAATCCAATTCTGCCAACGTTATCCCTTCGTTGTGTGAAGTAGTTGTCATGACCTTCAACTGCATTAATAATACGAAGGAATAGAGAGCGAGACATACGACATCTCCTCCGAAACATAACATCATTGTAAACCGGGGTCTCTGAGAAATAATCATTGAACAACCTGCAATGTGCGCTTTCCCGCTCATGGTGGATGTAAGAACGTCCGGGAACTGAGCCACCATGGATCACATGGTTTTTTGTTGATTGAGAAGGAATTGGATGACCGAGTTGTTATTAGCAATATCAAGATGTGTTGCTACTTCTTCATAATCGATATTATTGATGATTTCCATATTTTCATCATCATCTGAAGAGGACGATGAAGAATTAAAATTTGGGAGATTTTCAAAATTAAAATTCACTTTGGGAGAGAAGATTCAAAATGAGTAAGGTAAAAAGTAGTTATGATATTGTGATGACTAACATGAAGTTGTAGTGTGGTATTTATAGAAATGTGATGAATGATGCTTAATTTTAGATTTTTCCTACGTGTCTTCTAACTAATTTAACAATGGACAAACATGTGTAAATGTGGGTATACATTTAATGCACATTAAATATAATAGTATGTGTTGTTGAAATGAAAAGTTAAGGATCATTTCTTCAATATGTGTAGTTAGAATTGTATAAATGTGAGAATTTAATTTAAAGTTGTATGTGTAGTTGGATTGTCAAATCCATTCAAAATATGTAAGAAATTAATTAAAAGCTTTACGTGTAGTTTGGTAGATGAATGTGAGAAATTAATTCAAATCTTTTTTTTTTGTCAACAGCCTAAATACCTAGAACGATTCAGAAATCCAAACCGGAGGTACTGAGTTTACAAAGGTAATATCCACAGGGTAGACGCGAGCACTTATTGCTAACTTGTCTGCCTTTGTGTTGTATGCGCGTGAAATTAGTGAGATTGAGAAAAAATCAAACACCTCCTTACTCTTCACGAATTTCTCCAAGTGTAAAGCAAAAGCCGGTCACTCCTCGGGTGTAGACACCATCTTCACCAACTCGGAACAGTCTGTTTCAAAAGCTATTGCCGTCTTCTGGTTTGCAATAAAGCAATGCATAGCCTATATGAGTGCTTCCAGTTCTGCATGTAGGGGGGAGATACTTCTTCGTAGATTTCTTGCTCCCATTATTGTCTCTTCGAGGCCTTCCTGAAAGTAGTGCCAACCTAATCCAGAAAACATATCGGTATCCTTCCAGGAATCATCAATAGTACACCACCATATGTCGTGTGTCGGAGACACCAGAGGGGGTGACAGCCTTTGGAGTATCACATCAGGGTCACTACTCTGAGCCGTTTCCCATGTAATTGCCTCAGTTCCCGCCAGCGTCAGGGTTTCTTGTGGATCCCTGTCCACATTTGAGAAAACCTTATCATTTTGCGCTTTCCAAATATACCACGCAATCCAAAGAAAACTAGAATCCGGGTTTTCCGGAGGAAGTCTCCAAAAAGATGATCAAAATTGGCAAAAACCGATGACAACGGAAAAACACCCGGAGTCGTTGGTATCTTAGAAAGTGCCCATGTTTGTAATGCTGGAGAACATTCGAAAAGGATATGGTTGATAGTTTCATTTTTCGATCCACAGCTTGCACATTGTGTATCAAAGTTGATTCCCCTACTTGGCAAATTGGTTAAGACCGCAAGACATCCCGATAAAGGTTGCCAAATTAAGTGTCTAATTTTGGGGAGCACTTCAGCTTCCATGTATGAGCCTGTAAGCTCGTCACATCCGGGCCATATGAACCAGTGGGATATGTGTTTGGGCTTGAATGTTCAATTTGATAACCCGATTTAACTGTATATCTCCCCGATTTTGTGTAGTGCCATCCAATAGTGTCTGGTTTGTAGGTGCTGCTTACAAGCATACCCCGAATAATCGTTACATCCGCCGAGTCAATTATAGCGTTCAACAAAGCCATATTCCACGTTTTTTGTCAGTGGGTCAATCAGATGATTAACAATTAGGTTCAGGTAGTAATTAAACCCCTTACATGTTGCTGGCCTCAGCGGAGAAGATGATATCCATGGGTCGTTCCATAATGAAATAGGACAGCCTGATCCAACTATTTGATTAGCCTTTTTTTTACCAGAGGTCTAGCTGAAATAATACTCCTCCATCCATACGATGGGGAGTACGAACGAATAGAATCCAAAGGGTCTGTATTCCGGAAATATTGACCCTTAAACACCCGCGCAAACAAGGAGTCTGGGTTATCCATTAATCTCCATAATTGTTTGGCCAATAAAGTTGAGTTAAAATCCTCGACAGCTCGAAAACCGGTCGGAAGCAGCCACTTTAGCCGTTGACATAAAACCTTTGAAATAATTTTACACCCCACATTGCATAGAATTGTGGGCCTTAACTCCGTCATTCGACTTGGTCTTTCCGTCTACGGGATCAGACATATATTTGTCGTATTCAGATTCTGATCAAAAACACCATTCTCTAGGAATCCATTTACCAGTCATAGTATATCTGCCTTCACTATTTGCCAAGATCGTTGAAAAAATAGTGTTGTCATTCCGTCAGGGCCCGAGACTTTTTCTGGGTGCATCATAAACAGTGGCGAACGTACTTCTTCCTCGGAAGCCCTTGCCGTATTGTGCTGCTCCGAGACTATAGTCTGTATTTCGCCCAGAGCCTCCTCAAATTCCGTCGGGGCCGTCGAGGTAAAAAGGTCATCAAAATAGTTTACTGCCACTTGTTCCACCTCTTTTTCTGTTGTGACCCACACTCCTAAAGCATTGTGCAACCTAACAATCAGGTTCTTTAACCTCCTTTGCATTACTTGCGCATGGTAAAATTTTGAGTTTTTATCCCCCACCGTTAGCCACAGAGTGCGACTTTTCTGTTGGCAGTGGAGCTCCTCGTCCTGATATGCTTGTTTTAATTTTCCTGTAATGTCGATCAATTCCTCTTGAGACCTATTATCATCATTTTCGATCTCTTCTAGTGCCCGTTGTAATTCATTAATTTTTTCTTTGCCGTAAGATAAGTTATCTTTTCGCCATTTTGATATCTCTCGCCGACAGTTCCAATTTTTTTGGACAAAGGATAATCTGTTTCCCCCTGGATCAAACTCCCAACCCTTGGAAATTGATTCCATTAAACCATCTTGTCCAATCTAGCTTTTGTCAAACCGAAATTGAGCTCTTTTCTTGGGGATTTTGTCCTCAATTGTGGCCGCAATTGGTCTATGATCTGACATAATCATAGCCAAATATTCGACATAAGAATGAGAAAAGATGTCATGCCAGCCTCCATTAGCTAGAGCCCGATCTAATCGACATCGAACGATCTTCTTGTTTCGTCTACCTCTCCACGACATGGTGTTTCCTAAGCATGGGAATCCCAAAAAACCACATGTTTGTATCATGAGATTAAATGAGATAAAAGATGATGCATGTCTTAAGTTTCCTCTTTGTTTCTCATCATTACTAGTTATTTCATTTAGGTCCCCAATTATAAACCACGGATCTAAGCGGGATAGACTTGTTCGAGTAAGTCTTTCCCAAACTTGATCCCGCATTTCTGGTATCAGATCTCCATATATAAACGATAGGTAGACGTTTTTTCCTTGAACAATCGCTTCAATATCAATTATCCGATTATTTGAAAAGATTACAGTAACCTGATATGAATCATCATAAAATAAGGCAAGTCCACCGCTCGCACCGCGCTGTTCTACCGTATGCAGTATATCGTACCCGAAGTGAAGTTGAAACTTTTGTACAAAAGAATAATCTTGTTTGGTTTCTGATAGGAACAAAAACTCAGGCTTATGTTTCTTACATATCTCCCGAAGTTGGCTTATTGTGTAATGGCTGCCAAGCCCCTGACAATTCCATCTCAAAATCCGCATTAATGAGCCTTGGACGATGTACCCGAACCACTCATCGGTTTAGGGGGGCCCATTAAAACCCCCAGATGGCAAATTTCACCGTTGCTATAGTCCTTTTTCTGAATCTTTTGACCGTCTAAAAAACAGATGGAACCTTTAAACCCTACCAGAACCATCCATCTCCCTATCTGTTGGTGTCCAGAAACAATGGGGAAAAACCCATGAAACATAAACACTAGGGGTCGCCAACATCGTCTCCCATAGTCCGCTAATTTTTTTTAAATCAAACATTGAATTGTGTTGATTACCGAGAACCCAATCTCGAAAACAATATATGAAACTACCTCATTTTCGCCACCTACATACTCACAGGTGATCCAACAAAAACCCGATGAAGCCATAATCATTCTCATACCCTCGGTATCGCCTTTCTCCATTCTCAGCCCATATTGGGTGATAAGTAAAGACATTTATTTTCCTTTGTAGAGTCACATCAACAAAAAAATAGCATATGACCAGAAGAAAATAAAATGATGAATATTATTGTAAAAAAAGCAAACACACCATTTAAATTCCATGGTACAACCGTGTCAAAATTATTAAAACCCAAAAAAACCTGGAAAGAAATACATGAACGAAACATATGAGTTTTTTATCCGAAAATTAAAAACTGGTCGAAGCTTCTTCCTAGGAACCCGAAAGTGACTTGATGACCTCTTATTTTCCAACACACTAAAACACCCATACCCAAGTCTCATTCATGTGTCTCCGATGTTGAATTCTCTGTCTCAGGTCGTGATTTTGATGAGATCTTACCTTCGGCCTGAGAAGCGTCCCTGAAACGTCCCAAGTGCTTTAGGATCAACTTCTTCCGTGGAGAGATAATACTCTGTACGATCCTCTTTTTCGATCATGCACCAATCAGTTTATTCTGCATTTTAGAAACATGATTTCGCTTACCATTCGTAATCCCCTCCTTCACCTCCTTTCCCATCCTTGACCCCTCCACATTCACCGTAACATCATCCCTCTCTACCACTAATGCATCATCCACCTCCCTTGCCCCCAACATCATAGCCCCTGCATTGCTACTATCCGCTATTTCCCCTATGTCCATAGCATCCCCAGACATAACATCACCAAGATTATCATCAACCATATTATCCAAAATTCCATCATCATCAACCAGATTATCATCGACCAGATTATCCAAAAATCCAGCATCGTCATTTTCATGTTCCACTACCTCCTCTACCTCAACCGAATTATCTATTATCAATTCATCTACCATCGCTAGTACAGTAGAGGAATTTTCCGATAATATAAGATTTTCAGAAACCTGACATTTAGAGCTCTCCGCCGCAAAAGTATCATTTGTATCATTCTCAAAAAGAAGGCCCCTACGGACAGCCTTTCCCGTGACCGGTGCTGCCTCCCCCTTGGGCTCTGGGACTGCATTTGTTCTTGAAACCTGATTCTTCCTGGCTTTGTTGCCATGGAACGCATCTAGCATCTTCCTGTCGTGATCCGATAGACCATTTCCCACACCTGAGTGCCTCAACTCATTCAGCCTCGAGGTAGACGTGGCGTACCTTTTATTCACCTCCTTAGGTGGTAAACGACTCGATGAAGAGATGGAGTTTGAATCCCTATCTATGTACTTTTTGTCCTCCTTCCAAGTACTATATCGAAGCTCTTTTCCCATATGATTACTAGCCCCCGCAACTCTGGCATCTTGAACCTTTCCCTTTCCCTTGTCCTGTCCATAATGGGATTTGCTAGTAAATTCAGAGTGTTGTTGAACCTTATTTCCGTCCAGGCCATGAGCTGCCACAACTTTGTAGCTAACAACATCAAGCCCTTGTTTCGATTCCTCCGAGATGTTTTCAAAACCCTCTATCCGTCCTTCCCGTCGAGGACATAAGGACTGATCGTGGCATAGACTGAAACAACTCCGGCAATACTTGAACAGCCTCTCATACCGCAGCGTGATAATTGTCTCTTCACAGCCATGAAAATCGACCGATGTTTCAAAACATAAAGGTTTAAAACCGTCCAGAGCCACTTGCACTATGCCAATATCGAGATCCACCTTCTTCATGTCCCCTAGAGCTTCACCAATACTTCGGAACGTCTGGTCGGCCCAATAATGTAGGGGAACACCCATAACCCGAATCCAGAACGTGATGACGGACGAATATTTACTATCCACAACCGGTTCCCATCGCACCAGTGATACCATCCAATAGTCGAAATAAAACGGCTCCATCTTAAGTATCTCCGCGATGTCCTCCTCTCTGTCAAAATCGAATTGGAACCGGCCAATCCCAAATCCGCTGCAGCTACACGCTCCTCTACGTTCAGAATTCGAGGAAGCATGTGAAGAAGTACCTTCATATCCTGCTTCTTTGGGTTCATACACCTCCCGATCAGTGTTTTTGAGTATCCCGCGATGAGCTCCGAGTTGTCGAAATGAGGCACCCGAATCTTCAATCTTTTCAAGCTTGTTTCCACCTTCATCTCTGAACCGTCTTGCTTGACCAGATGACTTTGAGACATTCTTTGGTGGGTGATGAAGAGAACAAAGATCGTTAAAAATAAAAAGGCAAGAGATGAGTTGTGTGAGTTGTTGTCGAGCCTCTGGCAACCTTATATACCCAAAGACCTTGTTGATCCGCTGTGTAACCGTTGCCATCTGAGCCTGATAATTCTCATAATACCGTATCCAAAAATTAACAGGAAGAATCCGAGATTGAATCCTTGTATCTTCCCCGAGATATCATGTGCTTGTATTGAGTAATGATTCTGCCACAATCCACGACTCAGAAGCAAGAAGAGATTTCATGTGCATCTTCAGTAACTCCAATCTCTCCGTTAGAATCGCCATCCCCTCAATCCGAGCCCAAGATAGTCGATTTGAAATCCCGTGAGATCCCCCTCGATGACAAACCTGTGTTGCGACTTTGGCAAGTAGATCGAAAATATCAGCATGTGATATCAATCCCCGCACAACCCGTGATTTGATTTTTCGAATCCGCCAATCCCGCCAAACCCGCAAATCCGCCTCAGAGATCCAAATCCTATCTCCTATCCCAGAGCTGATAATCTGAAACTTCCCGAAACATGATTGCCCAAATCCACAGACCCACGAAATGAGTCGAATCCTAGCCAAACCGAAACTGAAACCATGAACTTCCTCCGTTATCCGAAAACATATCAGACACACGTTAAACCGAGCATAGTCGTCCGAAGATAAAACACCGATCGCGAGAAACTTGATAAGCAATCGGTACCAGCAGAAAACCGAAGCCATCCTCAGAAGCCTTGAAACGCCGCCGCCATCGCCAGAGAGAAGCTAGGTCGAACTTTTCGATGTTTAATTAATTCAAATCTTATTTTTGTAGTTTGAATGATAAATGTGAGAATTTATTGTGAATATTTAAGCATCTATAAATACGATCATGGTTCTTTATTTTCATTCAAAATATTATACCATTCCATCATATTTACACTTGATAATAAAAAATGTCTGGTCGTTCTTATGGAAATTCTCAAGAAGAAGACATGTTTTTATGTCAAGTGTATATGAAAATTTCTCAAGATCCAATCAAGGGTGTTTATCAGACATTCGATATTTTTTGGTCTCGTGTGGTGGAAGCTTACGAGAAAGGACAAAGTGCAACTCGGAGTGAACTTACAAAAAGATCTATTCAATCTCGAGTTCAAACTATCGAAAGAACAACAAAAAAAATACATGTATGCATCAAACAATGTGAAAATAGACTTCCAAGTGGTGCTTCAAACGATGATATTGTAAGTACTACAAGAAAACACAGTTTTTGCGACCACCAAAAGAGTTTCAAAATGGTCGCAAATGAGTCATTTGCGACCATTTTGGGACCAAAAAA
>PKML01058140.1:410220-438063 GCA_002933935.1 Eutrema yunnanense | reverse complement strand
ATTAAATAATAAATAACATTTTTAATACAAAATATATACTTTCCATATTGTAGTCAATAATCTTAAAAGACTATTATATCCTTTCCTATTTGAATGATTTTTTGTTATTTGTAATGATATTTTATGTAATAACTTACAAAATAAAATTTCTTTTTAAAAATGTCTTCTTAAATAATATTATAGAGATATAGATGATTGATTTATTTAGAGAAGAAGTGCTAATTGTAAACCGGGCCGATGTGAAAAGTTAATAGGCCACAATATATACTTTCCATATTGTAATCAATAATCTTAAAAGACTATTATATCATTTCCTATTTTAATGATTTTTTGTTATTTGTAATGATATTTTATGTAATAATATTATAGTGATATAGATGATTTATTTAGAGAAAAAGTGCTAATTGTAAACCGGGCCGATGTGAAAAGTTAATAGGCCACATTGTAGCCCAAAAGGTTCTGGTCGTATGTAAGAAAGAGCATTCCCGCGACTTGACCAACAACGAAGCAACTCCCGATCGGCTTTTCCGACTGGAGACCCAAGCGAAGATTTCACGAAGAATAGCTACAAATCTCTCCACGAGGAAGGAGGAAAAGCAATGGATTATCTAGGGATTGATTTGAGCTGCGCGATTGGATCTCTCCGGAACGGTGAGTTCCCGGAGAAAGATTGTCTTCTCCCTCTGATTTCCAAGCTTCTCGGTTACTTCCTCGTCGCTGCTTCCATCACCGTCAAGCTCCCACAGGTATCAATCAATCAACAATTTCTCACCCTACTTCCCAGTTTTAACTACTCCGTGTTATCTTTGTTGTGCTTATTGATAGATAATGAAAATCGTGCAACATAAGAGTGTACGAGGCCTAAGTGTTGTGGCATTTGAGCTCGAGGTTGTTGGTTATACAATCTCTCTTGCGTATTGTCTTCACAAAGGCCTTCCCTTTTCGGCTTTTGGTGAAATGGCGTTTCTTTTGATTCAAGGTGTGTTCAAGAAATTATATGATCTCCCTCAAATTTTATGGATGCTCACTAGCTGTTGTTATAATGTTATGTAGGTTGTTAATTTAAACAATTCACACTCCTAAGTCAGACTAGTGATCCGTTGATTCCGAGAATATCCCGAAAACTAGGATAAATCGCAAAGTCATTCGTCTAGTCTGAGAATCTCGAATAAGCCAAGTCCTAAAGACCTTAAACGATAATGGATAACTACTAAGATAATATGACTAAAATATAAACAATGTTAATTCTTATATCTATGTTGCATCAACTTGTCAATAGGAAACCTTTTATGATATATGTTCATTGTTATGATTTCTAATAGCCCTATATATCTCATTTCTCTTTTGCAGCTTTAATCTTGGTTGCTTGTATCTATTATTTTTCTCAACCAGTCCCTATGACAACTTGGGGCAGAGCACTCCTGTATCCTTTCAGTTTCAAGAATTCTCTTAGCTTTGATTTGAGACTCTTCTGTATTTGCTTTTCTTAATATTACGCCGTTATAGATATTGTGCTGTAGCACCAACTGTGCTTGCTGGGCAGATTAATCCTACGCTTTTCGACGCTCTTTATGTGAGGACAAGCTTTTTATTTTATTCACTTAAGGCTCTTAAGTCTGTGTGGATACATTTTGATATATCTTTGTTGTAGGCTTCACAGCATGCGATATTTCTCTTTGCTAGACTCCCTCAGATATGGAAGAACTTCGAAGTGAGTTTTTTACTAAATAGTCATTTGCTCTATATTCTGATTTGATGAATCTTCTTGTTCGACTAGGTATTTGTGAATGGTGTTTAGAGATTCAGTCACGTATCCAATGCTTACTGCAATCTTTCAGTTGTGTTCTTATGTTCCTTTGATCAAGTTTATAGATAACTGTCATAGTATAGTCTAAAATTTCTGGTAGATCTATGCTCCTTTTAAACAACAAATATTTCTATAGTTTCTGCATATATGTACTCCTAAGAGGTATATATGCAAAAATTTGTATGAAACTTGCCGCTTATGATTCAGATTACTTTCTTTCTCTCTCTCTACAGAACAAAAGCACCGGAGAACTTAGTTTCTTAACTTTCTTCATGAACTTTGCTGGATCCATCGGTAAGAGGGCTCCCTTCTTGGATGTCTCTTCTATTTTCCATTGGATATATAATACTTCTCTGGTCTCATTCTATTTGTTTCTTTCCCACGCAGTGAGAGTTTTCACCAGCATCCAGGAAAACGCCCCGCTTAGCAGTATCCTTTGCATCTAATATTTTCTTGGTATTATGCATGTTATAATCATACAAACACATTTTAATGATATATGGTTTTATATGCTCTATAGAAAGCTTTTCTTTTTCCTCAACCTTTCCATAGTTCTTACGGGTTTTGCTCTCGGAGTCTTCACCAACGGAACCATCCTGAGTCAGATTCTCTTGTATCAGAAGCCTGCTGCAGCAAAGGAAAAGAAAGCCAATTGAAAATGTAGAAAGATGTCCTAAATCAAAATACTGGTGTTGTAGGCTCCAAAAAGAGATTAGTCAATGTTGCAATTATGGTTTTTCTTTTAATATCCCTGTTCAAGGATGTTCAGACTTTGCCCGGCTACTGTGTGACGGTATGGGTTCAATTTGATTCTGATATTAAAGTAGCTGTTTGAGATCTGATTGATTCTTTCTTGTGTTGTTATGATAGCTAAACCTGAATCTACACGAAATGGCATGATGTCTTTGATCCGATGATCAAGATCCAAACCCCATGATTGTTATTGTTGAGGACAACTACACAATCCGATGGAATTTAGTATATGTTTATGCTTCAGATTATTAACTTTGAGGACATGATATGAAGACACTTTCTTTGACAGAGAACTTGAAGCTGTTGCTATTACCTTGCTCTACAACTGACAAACTTTAACCATTCGAAACAATTTCCTGAATCAATATGACAACAACAAACAGCTACACAAGACGAAGCACACTTTTGAAAACAGACTATAAGAAGTTTAAACTTGATTACATACGGTCTCCAAAGCATCCTTTGCGTAGTGTCTAATCATTCAGGGAGCTGTTACAACTTCCCAAAACTTCTCAACGCAGAAGCAACTAAGTTTCTTCGACCTTGAAAACCCCAATCTTGACTTAAACGAGGTTGACCGGCTGGTGCTGCCAGATGCAATGCCCATGGCAGGTATATGGAGTCTGGATGGAGGGAACTCAATAGCATTGTCTTGTGCTCCACCTTTACTGGGACTAGCCTCAGAATTTTGTACCTCGAGAGTACCTAAACCGACAGCTCCTTCAATGGTCACTCCCCTACACTTCCTAACATTCTTGGGACCTTCCATCCCATCAACAGTTATAGGGCAGTTCTTAATGCAAAGCTTCCTCAACGCCATACATTTTTCAGCAATACAACATAGCTTAGTATCACCTACTGTGTCATTTTCACACAATGCTAATTTATCTAAGTTGAGGCAATTTAGAGCAAATGCCTCCAAACTCAACTTTGTAGGGCTCATCTTGATCAGAACTAACTCCTGCAAATTCCAACATGATTTTGCAATTACTATAAGCCCCTCATTGCCAATTTGATTGCTTTTACATCCATAAAGATGAAGCTTTGTTAAAAGTTTACAACTTTCAGCCACCCTAGCCAGACCAATATTTGTGCATTCAGGAGTTTTGATAAGGTAAAAAATCTCCATACCCGAACATTTCGATAACGCGGTTAAAACCAAATCACTTATCTGGATCCTCTCTACATGTATCTCAGCTATATCATTATGATACGATCTAGAATTGGGCCTGATGGGCTTGGTTGTGCTCTATAGAATTGAAGGTGAAGATTGAAGCCCACATCTATCTAGCAATTCATCTTATTTACAATTATGTCATCATCTCTTACGTTATTATCCTAACACCACCTCCATCGGGGGTTCAGGAGTGGGGTTCTTAGAGAAAAAAATCAAAAAAAAAAATCAAAAAGAATTATAATGTTAAGAACCGCTCCTTATTTAAGGTGTTTTAGAACCGATCCTTAACGCCATGTGTCCTTTTTTTATTGGTGAAGGAAAAAAGAAACTCCAAATTAATTGAAATATTAAATTTTTTTCTTTTCCTCCTTCGATGCTCATCGTCGTCGTTCTTCCGAGAAGCACCACAACGCCAACCCACCCAAATCAGATGACCTCGTCGAGCTCCCTCTCTTTCCACCCATACCGCTCCAGATCTTCGAGTACCGCTACCGCGTGATGATGCAAACGCTCCTCCAATCCGATCTCCTATTCAGAGTCGTCTACTCCGACGCTGTTTCAGGTTCAGCCGCCGGTATCGGCTGCGTCGGAGAGATCGTGAAGCACGAGCGGCTCGTCGACGATCACTTCTTCGGAAGGACTCGGCGCCGCGCTCCATAAGCGACCTGAACTCCTCCTCGATGCGGATCATGTCGTCGGCGCGTGCGAGGCTTGGAGAAGAGGAGTTCACCATTGGAGGGGAGGTTTGTAAGAGGTTCTAAACTTTTTCAATTAATCACAAATTAAACATAAAAAATTGTTAAGAACCCCTAAGAGGAGTT
Source organism: Eutrema yunnanense (assembly GCA_002933935.1). Lineage (NCBI taxonomy): Eukaryota > Viridiplantae > Streptophyta > Magnoliopsida > Brassicales > Brassicaceae > Eutrema > Eutrema yunnanense. Next base: position 433,505 of record PKML01058140.1, on the reverse strand, counting down.
CACTAATGGAGATGCTCTAAGAACTTCCATTATAGAAAACTATCAAATTGTTGATCAAACTAATAGGAATGTAGCGACTCAGATCAACTAAATCTTCTTCCTCTTTCTTCATCCCTATCCTCAATTTCTTCTGATCTTCTTCTTTATTTCTTCTATCTCTCATCTCTATTTCGGTTCGATTGATAACGCGATCCACATGCTTATCAAGTGGTATCAGAACCACCGTTCCCCTTGACATTGAGCTTATAACAACAAACCGGGAAAATGGGTTTCACCCACGAACAATATGTCATTCTCCAACAACTGTACGATCGCCTTGTTCAGAGGGAGTCTACATATCGTGAGATGCGGGAGCAATCCCAAACGACTAGATCCATGGAGCTTCAAATGATGAACCTAGAAACTCCTCTGTGGAATTTCGTCGAGCAAGTGGCGGGTCAGAAACTACATGACGTTTTTTACGGTGGAATCTTCAGAGGAGAATCCAAAAAAGAATTTATTTGACGATGATTCTGATGTACTCAATCAGATTCCATATCGTGATGATCTCGTGGACAATCAGATTCAGCAGATGGGAGAGATGATCCATGACAACAAATACCGTCTCACATCCAGAGCAACGATTAAGATCCCATTTTCTCGAAGGTACCATAAGGTTAGGAAAAGAGGGTTTGATTTTGACGATTCTTCGAGTTCTCTGAAGAATTTTATGGGCGTGGATAGTATCGAAATGAAGAGACGTTACAACCATGAGAAGAAATCAACCGAGTCCACACCACGAACAGATTTAGGGCAAGATTTTAAGAGCTATGGTATGTTTCGAGACTCAGTTTTTAGAGATCGTTTAGAGAGTTGGAAAGCGGAGAGAACACACTTACAAAAAAAGAAGAACGTTTGTTGATATAGGCATGAAGTGTGGATCTCATCTCTTTTTCTATGGATCTGATTCACCTGATCCTAAAAATCCCCTTAGTCATGATGATCTGATGAGGATGGAAGATGAGAAGGAATCAATAGATCAGAACAGATGCGATAGGGTTACTAGAGTTTCAGAACATGATGATTTATATCTTGAAAATGTAAGGTGGATACGTGAGGAGCCTACTAATGATGGAGATAACAAAAGAGAATTCGACCGTGAGTATGTGAGACCAACTCGCCACATCATGAAGAGGTAATGCTTCTTTATTCACCTTGAGGACAAGGTGAGTCTTCACGGTGGGAGTATTGATACGATCTGGAATTGGGTCTGCTGGGCTTAGTTGGGCTCTACAGAATTGAAGGTGAAGATTGAAGCCCACATCTATCTAGCATTAATCTTATTTACAATTATACCATCATCTCTTACGTTATTATCCTAAGAACTTCCATTGTAGAAAACTATCACATTGTTGATCAAACTAATATGAGTGTAGCGACTCAGATCATCTAAATCTTCTTCCCCTTTCTTCATCCCTATCCTCAATTTATTATGATCGTCTTCTTTATTTCTTCTATCTATCATCTCTATTTCTGTTCGATTGATAACACGAACCACGGGCTTATCACATTGACATGATTAGCTACAGCCTCAAAGACATGATCCCAATCCCGAAAACACCTGATAATTTTCAAAGACATTAGCCATTTAGCTCCACTTAGAAGTGGATCAAAGCAATGATCATTGTACATCTCCTTTACCCCGGGCCTATCGGCTCAGCAGCAACGACTACCCCATCCTTGATTTCGCGTAGCCGTTTCACATATAATTCCTCAAGAACTGAACAATTATTCAGCACAGCATTGATACCTTTTTCTCCAACATCGCAAGATCCAAACGATAGCTTCTTTAAGCTCTTACAATTCTCAGAAACCCCGCAATACCTAAATCAGATATCTCACGGCAACCACGTAGCTTCAACCTAGTTAGATTCCTACACCTTAGTGAAATCATGATGAGTGCTTCGTCGCATATACTAGGACATCTATTGTCATTTCTAAGAGCCGCGGCCAAGCCTGTTTTCGTCCGAAACGATCCGTTTCTTCACCCGAGGCCAAACCCGTCTTTTCCTGTCAAACCCTAAAACGACTTAAGCTTGTTGAAGACCTATAAATACTTATTTTAGAATGCAATTTCGACATCCCCAATTTTAGACATCATTCTTCACATTAGTTTTGCTTTCTTGTACTCTTGCATCGAGATTCTCGGGATTGGTGAGGAGGTTTCTCACCAAGGTTAGTTCTTGTTCGTGAGGCTTCTTCATCAATCTTGATATGCTCAATTTAATACCCTAAAAGTACTAAAGCAGTAGTCGTAGTATAGCTAGGGGTCGAACACAAGAACTCACAGAAACACACAATAGATTCTAGATGCTGAATTACGCTAAGTGAAACAGATGTAATTAAAAGCAATGCAGAATTTAAAAGAGTTGTAAATCAATGGAGAAAATATAGGCTCAGGGTTTTTCTCAGGAAATCAATGAATGCAGCTAAATTAACTAACAGGATTCAGATTAAGCACGGTTCTAGAACTCAAATCACTAAAGTATAATTAACCAAACTGTCGTTGCGAGAATTATCTAAATCCTAGGAATTCCAAATCTCTTTGCGAATCCTAAATTCTAAATCAGCTTTAAAGTTCAGGTTTGATATGTTCACAAATTAATTAAACCAAATCTCTTTGCGAATAATTAATTTGCTCACTTAGGTTCTATCAGGTAATTAATCACACTCTCGTGCCTAATCAATTATCCTAAGATCTAAATTCCAGATTCGTCAACCTAGAATTAGCTTTGAACACACCCTAAGGCGAAGAACTAATTCAGATGGTGAATCCTAATAAGATAATCAATCTAGCATTCAAAGAAATCCTTTATGAGAAAACCCTAAACCTAAGGTGGATCTACTCAGACATGACAATTGAATCAATAGACATAACTGAATAAATCATCAAATAAATAATCAAAAAGGTTTAGAGATCTGATCTCGGACGAAGGGAGATTCAGACTTGTTTCTCACAACCAAAGTATTCTAAAAATAAAGCTTAGCCTAAATAAGTGGCTGTAAAATCCTATTTATAACCTAAAACACGAATTGGGGTCTTCTTGTAATTATTAAAGACTTCTGGGCCAATTTGCAATTCTTCAAGTCTTGGAAAACTCGCGGGTCGTGTCTTGCTGCGATGAGTGTCGATCGATACCAAGGGGGTATCGATCGATACTCGACGTGAATTCGGGTACTCAGCAACACGACTTCAACTTCTGCTCCAAACTCTTCCAGAAAGCTCCAATAACTCCAATTAGGCTCCAAATGTGCTAGAACCTGTAAAAGACTCTAAAATACTACAAAACACTAGAAATACTCTATAAAAAGGACTTATATCATGGTCTAAACAGGGTAAAAACCATGATATATCAACTCCCCCAGACTTAGCTTTTGCTTGCCCTCAAGGAAATAAAAGACTAAACAGAGAAAAAGGTTTGAAAACGTAGAGACTCACCTGTTCCTGAACCATCGAAATGACCCTTTTCCCAAACACCCAAATGTCACCTGATCAGCTTTTGATCTAACCACCATGTACTTCTCCGTAGACATTCGCAGCTTTTCCAGACTCCACACAAAATCCCACAGCATTGTTCAAGTAAAGCCCTCATCGCCAGTTTCATCTCTGCAGTTAATATTCAAGAACCTTCTAGACTCTTTACCAGACAATATCTTGACAAGGAACCACCCTTTTTCACACTTTTTGTATCAATTTCTCTCCCCCAGACTTATTTCTTATTATGTTCTTATTATTTTTTTTCATTTTTTTTCAGCTTAGCATATACACATCAAGGTATGAGACGCGAGTATTGATGGTGTTTTCCACCAAATCCCCGGTTCTTCCCTCTCTATGTATCAAAGGATGTAGGCGAATAATGGCATCATAGGAAAATCCTAGCCACGCTTCCAATCCTTTGTGTGATCATTCTCTCTTAAGTAGAATAATGGGATCGCTGGAAATTTTCATAACCCTCTACTCAGAAGAAAATCATTTCAATCTTTTATGCTCTTATCTATCAACTTATAACAGGGGAGAGAGATAAACAAAAGAAGAGGATAAACGAAGAGAAACAAGAAGTTACCTTGCTGGAACGTCAAGTATCGATCGACACACAGCCTGGGTATCGATCGATACCAGGCTTAAATCGACTTGACGAACCTTTCATTCGCGATTGGTGTCGATCGATACCAATGGGGTATCGATCGACACTAGGCGATTTCGGATTTTGCTCCTTCTTTATCCTGACACAAACTCAAAACAAACGAAAATAAAAAGGAAAAACGACTCAAAAACAGACTCACCAGTGGGTTGCCTCCCACCAAGCGCTCGTTAAACCAATAGCTTGACTGTAACGCCCTTCAGGCTGGATAAGAGTGAGAGCTTGCACCAAAACAGGCTCCACAACTTGACATTGCTATCTTCAGAGTTCTGCTCAGCATGCTGTCCACAAACTCTTTTCCCTTCTCTTTCAGCTCAGAAGTAAGCAGTACTCTAGCCTTAGAGAATGGCTTCAAGGCTCCTTTGCATTTGACCTTATACTCAATCGAATCTCCATCACACTTCTGAGGTATCAAAGTGACATGGGGATTCTCGACCTTTTTGCTCTTGGCCTTCTTCTTTGTTGCCTTGGTCTTCTTGGCAACTTCCTTGTGGATGCTGGGCGGTTCAGCTGGATTATCTACGACAGTAGGCTCATCAGGAGGCTCTTCCAAAAGATCAACTGCTAGCCACTCTCCTGTGACAACCTCGATGCTAGAGACACTTGTGGGAGCACTCCTAGGGGGAATGACATCATAATAGACCCCTCCGTCTATGTAAGAGAAAGAGATTCTCTTATTAGACGTGTCTATGATCGCGCCAGCAGTAGCCATGAACGGTCGTCCCAAAAGTATAGGCATACGAGATATCGCACCCATCTCCACAACCTGAAAATCAGTCGGCACCAGACAATCTCCTACTTTGACATGTAGAGCAGAGATTGTACCATGTGGAAGTGAGGTGGAGTTGTTCGCGAGTGTGATAGATACCTTTGGTGATCGAATATCAGCCCCTAACTGCTCTGCAATTGCCCTTGAGATGACATTGACACTAGCCCCTGAGTCGACAAGAGATTCTTTGAAATCAACTCCAGAGATAGAGCATGGGACCGCGAATTTCCCTGGATCTTGTCTTTGGGTCAGCTGTCTCAGTGGAGGTGGACCTCGAGCCTTAATGAAGAGTGCCTTAATCTCTTCCTCAGTTTCTCTGCAATCCTTGAAGTGACTTAGCAGAGGACGGCACTCTAGAGCTTCTTCAAAGGTTGAATCAGGGGAGATCCTTCTTACCATCTTCTCAAAGCCACGCAGCTGCTTTGGAGAGATGGGATCTCTGAGATGTTTAGGAACAGGATTCACCTTCTTGGGGTTGCGAGCTCTTTTCTCAGCTCGTTCCTTAGCTATCGCTGCCTGACACTTCGTTTCATAGTCTTCCCAAAATTGGGCGATGTTGAATCTTGCTGCTGCTACTTGAGGCTCCTTGGTCGAAATCTCATGTGTTTTCACTGTTTCTGGCTCGACCTGCGAGGGGTATCGATCGATACCAGGCAGGGTATCGATCGATGCCATGCGATTTGAATCGTTCCTGACAGGTACATCTTCATCAGAAAGAAGCTCCACGTTCGGGTTATCCAGCATATACTGTAGTCTAGCAATCTCCCATTCCTCCCTTGTCAGCCCAGGAACATTAGGATAAGGCATCCCGGGTATATACACTCGTTCTGCAACGACCTTAGGCACCACAGTCGAAGTATCTTGTGTCTTCTCAGAAATCGCCTTGGTATCGACCGATACCAATGGGGTATCGATCGATACACGGGTTTTTGAATCCATTCGAGCAGACGTCTGGGCTGGTATCGATCGATACTGGGGAGTATCGATCGATGCTTGTGCGATTTCAGGAACTGCATCGAAATTTTCTGCACGTGAGCCGATGGCATTGACGTGTGCATTGTGTGAATGAACCGCCTTTCCCTTGGAATTTGCTGCAGTCTGAGCTACTTGCGTCTCCAGCATCCTGTGGCTTGTTTTTAGAGCTTCGATCCGTTCACTCAAATCAGTGTACATGGTGTCCATCTTACCGTTGAAGTTCACCGTGATCTTCTCCTGCCCTTGAACCAGGTGTTCAAGCATAGCCTCAATCTTACTCTCAGGAGCTTTGGGTGGTGGGGATTGGTACCCTCCTTGCTGACCGTAGTTGGTGAAGTTTCGATTGGTGTTGTACCCAAATCTCTGACCCTGAAAACCAGAACCACCAACGTAGTTACAATCTTCCACTTCATTCTCAGCAGCAAAGTGGACGGCCTTTGTTGTCTTTCCCAGCAGAAGACTGTGCATAGAATCCAGCTGAGCTTTCACTTCAGCGATCTGCGACCCATCCTGATTACCAGCCAGCCTCTTGCGCTCGAAATCTGCGCTCTTGGTGCTACTACTAGAGGCAAAGTTCTCAATCAACACAACAGCATCCTCAGGATATTTGGTGTTGAAGTTACCATTGCTTGAAGAGTCCAGACCCATCTGATATCTCCAATCTACTCCTCTGTAGAAAGTGCCCAGCAGCTGTACATCTGAGTATCCATGATGTGGACAATCCCTCTGGTACGATTTGAATCTTGTCCAAGCAGCCTTGAACGCCTCAGTAGGTCCTTGAGAAAAAGTAGAGATCTTATTCCTCAGATCTTCAGATCGTCCATCATCGTAGAAATTAATCAGGAATGCCCTCTTGGTGTCCTCCCAATTAGTTAGCGATCCAGCAGGTAGCTGCCTCAGCCAGTAGGTCGCTTCTCCACCTAGAGAGTAGGGGAAAAGCTTGCAGAAGAGGTAGTCGTAGGACACTCCATTGCTCTTGATGCTAGTGACCAAGTCCTCGAACCTCTCTACATGGTCCATTGGATGTTCATGAGGAAGACCATGAAAGAGATGCTGTCCTACTAGAGTGAAGTAAGCAGGCTTCAGCTCAAAGTCATTCCTCTCAAACGCAGGAGGACGAATTGCTGAACGATTGGCGAAAAACTGGTCAGGCCTGTTGCATTCACCAATCGTCCTTCCACGATTAACCACAGCGTTCCTCGCGTTCCCAGCGGCATTCTCAGCGACAACAGGAGCAGGGTGTATGACGATCCCCTCTCCATCCAGACGTTGTCCTTGCTCATTGCACAACCGACCCTCTTGGTCTCTGTAAGCACCAGCTGCATCACGAACCAACTGATTGTTGTTCATCTTAGCTGATTTCTTTGCTTTCTTGTTTGTGCGTTCCACAAGTGCTAGTTGTTCCAGTGATAGATCAACTAGCGGAGCGTTCTTGTTGCTTCTGGTTTCTCGATTAGGCATGCACCTGAAAACAGAAATAAAGAGCGTAAGTTACTGAAATTGACGACGGGTATCGACCGATACTCAAGGGTATCGATCGATACTCGGGCGATTTAGACGAATTTCTTAGCTAAAATCTAATGGCGAATTGAGTCCCCGGCAACGGCGCCAAAATTGATATGCTCAATTTAATACCCTAAATAGTACTAAAGCAGTTGCTGCAGTAAATCAGGGGTCGAACACAAGAACTCAGTTATCACACAATAGATTATATAGATCCGAAACAAGCTAAATCAAAAGATGTAATTGAAAACAAGATTGCAAGTAAAAGCGTTTGTAAATTCAGTTGGAGGAATATAGGCTCAGGGTATTTCTCAGGAAATCAATGAATGCAGCTAAATTAACTAACATGATTCAGATTAAGCACGGTTCTAGAACTCAAATCACTAAAATATAATTAACCAACTCTCGTTGCGAAAACTATCTAAATCTAAATCCTAGGAATTCCAAATCTCTTTGCGAATCCTAAAGTCTAAATCAGCTTTAAAGTTCAGGTTTGATATGTTCACAAATCAATTAAACCAAATCTCTTTGCGAATAATCAATTTGCTCACCTAGGTTCTATCAGGTAATTAATCGCACTCTCGTGCCTAATCAATTATCCTAAGATCTAAGTTCCAGATTCGTCAACCTAGAATTAGCTATGAACACAACCTAAGGCGAAGAACTAATTCAGATGGTGAATCCTAAACAGATAATCAACCTAGCATTCAAAGAAATCCTTTATGAGAAAACCCTAAACCTAAGGTGGATCTACTCAGACATGGCAATTGAATCAATAGACATAACTGAATAAATCATCAAATAAATAATCAAAAAGGTTTAGAGATCTGATCTCGGACGAATGGAGATTCAGACTTGTTTCTCACAACCAAAGTATTCTAAAAATAAAGCTTAGCCTAAACAAGTGGCTGTAAAATCCTATTTATAACCTAAAACACGAATTGGGGTCTTCTTGTAATTATTAAAGACTTCTGGGCCAATTTGCAATTCTTCAAGTCTTGGAAAACTCGCGGGTCGTGTCTTGCTGCGATGAGTGTCGATCGATACCAAGGGGGTATCGATCGATACTCGACGTGAATTCGGGTACTCAGCAACACGACTTCAACTTCTGCTCCAAACTCTTCCAGAAAGCTCCAATAACTCCAATTAGGCTCCAAATGTGCTAGAACCTGTAAAAGACTCTAAAATACTACAAAACACTAGAAAGACTCTATAAAAAGGACTTATATCATGGTCTAAACAGGGTAAAAACCATGATATATCAAATCTCATGCTTAATTTAATTATGTCTATTTCTAGTATGTTTGAGTAGTTTAGATTGTTGGGTTTAAATGATTATCAAGGAGAATTCTATGTTCGATAAGGATTTCACTCGGTAAACCCTAGCCGATTTCTAGAGCTCTTCTTGTGGAAAGTTGTTAATGCATGAATCTAGTTCAATGAGGCTGATAGGGGGAGTTTAGAACCACATAAATGTTGCATCTAATCACCAGCAAAGTTCATCCACAAGGCGTGCGCGTCTTAAGATTTCAGAAGTATACTTACGTAGTGCCGTGACCCTATGGACCCACTAGCATATCACAATCTTACGCGCGGCCAGTGACAGAATCTACAGGTCGAGTGCATAGGTTGTAGGGTGTAGGTTATACGAAAGGAGACTACGTCATTATTATGTCCTGTTTGTGGAGTTATAATCTAGAAACACCGATTACTAATGAGCTAGGGGCCATTTGATTGAATCGAGCATACCCCCGAGATATTCCTCTCGACCTAACAACGTTGAATAGTTACAACCGTCTTTAGTAGTTTAGTTTATCAATTCAGTCCGTAGAAGTAGTTTAGTTATCGATTTTGGTCTAGGTTAGTAGTCGATTTTCTTAGGTGTTAGGATAGTTTTAGTCTTTCTTAGGATAGGTTTAGTTTCCCTTAGCATTAGTTTAGTAGTCAAAATTCCTTAGTTTAGAATAGCCATTGATTTTCTTAGATTAGATTAGTAGAAGTTTTCCGTTTCTCGTTCTTTGCAATTCTAGTTACAAAAACCCCTATAAAAATATATTCGTTTTAGGTTTATTTACTATACAGTGTCTAAGGTCTCATAGAACAGCACTCTGTCCCTGTGGATTGATACCTCAAGTACTACAACGTACATCTGTGCACTTGCAGGCTTTAAGGTTTACAAATTTAAGACATGAATTTTCGGAGACAAATCTGATTCGCATCAAGTTTTTGGCGCCGTTGCCGGGGAGAGATCGCTACAGCTTCTATCACACCTTAGAGGTCAGTAAAACGACTCTAGAAAAAACTTTTGCTATTTGATTTTTGGTTTTGTTTTTCTTTGTTTAAGGCTTTGAAACATGAACTCGCCTCTGGAGCGAGATTGCTACTATGAGCGGGGTTACTATGACCCATCTTGCGCTCACCACCGTCACGACTCACATGCTGTGTGTGACTCGTTCTACATGGCTCGTAAACCGGCACCGACCAACTATTCTCAAGGAAGCCACGAGCCTCCTTACTATCGAGATGAGCCTTTTGCGTCTCCCGTTGTCAACTCTAGACAACAAGCATACCGTCTTCCTCACCAAATCTTGAACCATCAGGATGAATCTTGGAATTCAGCGCTCGTTTGAAGCGAATAGAAGACGTCATCAACAAAACCATCGAGTTTCAAATCGATGTCGGAGCCATTTTGAATGAGAGAATATATTCCATCTCCGTCGAATTCAACAAGAAGATCGATGACCTTACTGCCCACGTCAAAATCCTTGAAGAACATACCCTTAGAGACGCTACAACACTAAACGAGAGGATGGAACTCGTTGAAGAAGAACAAGGAAGAAAAAGTTCGATATCCGAAAAGCTAATGATGGGGATACGTACTTTGAACTACAAACTTGATGATTTGGATAACTCCATCAATGACAACAGTAACACCACCTACAACTACACCCTCGAGTTGTGGGAAGGAGTAGGAGAAGTTGAGAACAAAATGAGAGAGCTCGATCTTACACTAGACCGACTCATTTATGCTATAGACGAAGTAGAAGAGAAAGTGGAGAAACTATCCCAAGATCATGAGAAGCATGATTCAACACTTGATGGCCATGTTCCTGACCTAGAGGAGAAGCTGATATGCTCAAATTAATACCCTAAAAGGTACTAAAGCAGTAGCTGCAGTATATCAGGGGTCGAGCACAAGGACTCAAAGAAATCACACAATATATTATATAGTATCGAATCAAGCTAAGCAAATCAGATGAAACAAAAGCAATAAACAGTAAAAAGTTGTAAATTCGATGGGAGAAATATAGATTCAAGGTATTTCTCAGGGAATCAATGAATGCAGGTAAACTAACTAACAGGATTCAGATTTAGTGCGGTTCTTGAACTCAAATCACTAAAGTATAATTAACCAACTTTCGTTGCGAGAACTATCTAAATCTAAATCCTAGGAATTCCAAATCTCTTTGCGAATCCTAAAGTCTAAATCAGCTTTTAGATCATGTTTGATTTGTTCACAAAACAACTAAACCAAATCTCTTTGCGAATAGTTATTTTGCTCACCTTAGGTTCTATCAAGTAATTAATCGCACTGTCGTGCTGAATCAATTATCCTAAGATCTATGTTCTAGGTAACTAATCTAGAACAAGCTTTGAACACAACATAAAGCGAATAACTAATTCAGATGGTGAATCCTAATAAACTAATCAACCTAGCATTCAGAGAAAACCCTTATGAGAACCCTGAATCTAAAGTGGATCTGTTCAGACATGGAGAATGAAAACAACATGATTGAATAGATCATCACAGAAATCAATAATTGTTACGAATCCCCTAGATCGCACACTCTACGGTTTGGGTAAGACGGGATAAGCCTTGCAAGCAAGCAACGAATCACTTCAAGGGATGTGGATCGAATGGTCTCACAAGGGTTGCGGAAGGCCCTTGATATTCCGCTTTGATTCTTTTGGATATGACTCATGTAACATCCCTATCCCAGGTCTCCTGGGAGAACTGGGACTAGGGTATGCTACGCGATGGGGGGCACACAGGATCGCCAGAGAAACGCCCGGAAACAACAACAAACCAACTTCCGATCCAATCTAACCTGAAAGGGGACAAAAGAGGAGGGGTGAGCAATATAAAATTACCCAGTGAGGATGAGTCATATGAGACCCACTTTCAATCATCAGACAATAACCGAAATAACTCAGAGAAAGTCTAATCCTAAAACAAGCTCAAGCAGGACTACTAACTTTACTTAACCACAAAACTGTACTCGTCTAAAGTCATAGCCACACAACACGGTCTCACAGACATAGTCTCATCACACTACTCAAGGTTCGGCAAAACCTCCGCCGTTAGGGAACTGCTACGCACCGTTATACGTCACAACAGCACCTATGTGAGGTTGGTAAGGCCTCGCCGTTGGGTTACAGACACTTATCTTTATAAGTCGAAACTGCCCATCTGAGGGTCGGCTTCACCTTTCCACCATGGGGAAACTGCTACGCACCGTTATACGTCACAGCAGCCCCCAACCTAATAGTTCTATTAACCACATACATCCTTTACAAGCACAAGCAACTCTTGTTTTAATGGTCTAGTTCCTTTTCTTAGATGCACATTCGATATTAGGTTCTTACTTATCATAATTACATGAACAAGAGAATAAACAGGTTATCAGGCTATGGATTCTTTTTAAGGTTCTATCAAATTAAATTCCAGTTTCAATTACCAGCTCTACATTCTCCAGCAACCATCAATCATCAACAAGCAAGCAACACAAATCCAGCACCTAACATTCGTCTAGTCCTAACAAACAGTACTAACAGCTATGGTTTAAAACTAGACTAACGCATCATTAAAACGAGTATTGACGAGAGGATGGGAGCAGCTAGTCCTCACCTGACTGCCGGTGGTGGAGGAGGAGGAGACGGTGAAGGTGACGTCTCCAGCTCGTCCCTGGTCTCATCGGAGAAGCTTGGTGAAGGAGGAGGAGAAGAATCAGATCCGATGTCGAGCACTGGAACCGTCATAACTCCCGGCTCGGATCTTGGATCGGGGCGATCTTGGGCTTCACGGCAATAGGACCTCTGGGGCTTCAATTTGATAGGTAGTAGTTCTCCTGGTTCGCGGCGGTTCGTCCGGAAAAGGTTCCGCAAGGTGACGGCGGCGGTTAGAGTTTTCTGGATTCCGGCAGATCCGACACTCGCTACTGGGATGGCGATATCTGTGGACTCCGACCTCCGTTCTGGCCAAACTCGGTCGCGAAAGATAGAGAAGACACGGGGCTTCAGTTTGATAGGTTATCGGTCTCGTGGTTCTCAGCGGTTCTCTGGGAAATCCTTCTGTAAAGTGACGGACGGTTCCTGTGCGGAAGAGAGGCAAGGAGGAGGAGAGAGGTGACGCCGGTGGAGGAGGAGAGGTGGCGCCGGTGAGAGAGAAGTCACGCAGAGAGAGAGAGAGGGAGAGAGCGGCCGCACGAGAGAGAGAGAAAGAAAGAGAGGAAAAAAATAATTAGGCTAGGGTTTATTTGGCTCGCTTTAGGCTTATATACGGGCTTTGGTTTCGGTTTAGGAAAAATTAGAATTTGGACCGGTTGGCCCGGTATGGTTTATCACATTCTCCCACTCTTGAAGAGGATTCGTCCTCGAATCCAAGGAAAGAAGTCCGTGAAGGAACGAAACGGAAAAGAGCGTTTCGGAATTAGAATGAAAAAGGTGGTGGTAAGTAAGAAATAGAATGGCAAGAGGAGAACGAAAGCGCGGAAATGCAAGTAAGGTGGAACGGAGAAGCACATAAAAGAGGAGGTTGCTAGAACGGCTGACGGAGACGCAAACGAGAGGGAGAACCAGAAGGAATCGATATTAAAAAAAAATGCTTTTCTTATTAATATAAAAGAGGAGTAGAACATCTTTTTGCAAAACGCTAAATCGAAAAGGAACAAAAACCAACACGAAAGCTAACTAAATCCTAAGAAAGAAAAACAGCACCAAAGAATGAAAAATGGGAAAAAAAATGAACTAAGTTGTACTCCTATAAAAAAAAAGAAACGAAAATTTTCCTAGCCACTAAAGGATTCTTCCGATGGGTCCTGGCAAAGGGGTTGCGGCTGAAACAGAATAAATAAAAAAAAGCAACACTATTAGATCGTGGTCCATGTTGTTGTTGTTCTCGGTTTGAAATCGTACATAATAAAATCATAATTTAAAAAAAAAAAATTTATATTTTTTTTTTGTAAAACGATTTTTCAAACTTTGGGCGGAACCACTCTAGGACAGCGCTAGAGTGATCTAATCCTAGGCTCTGATACCACTTTGTAACATCCCTATCCCAGGTCTCCTGGGAGAACCGGAACTAGGGTATGCTACGCGATGGGGGGCACACAGGATCGCCAGAGAAACGCCCGGAAACAACAACAAACCAACTTCCGATCCAATCTAACCTGAAAGGGGACAAAAGAGGAGGGGTGAGCAATATAAAATTACCCAGTGAGGATGAGTCATATGAGACCCACTTTCCATCATCAGACAATAACCGAAATAACTCAGAGAAAGTCTAATCCTAAAACAAGCTCAAGCAGGACTACTAACTTTACTTAACCACAGAAATGTACTCGTCTAAAGTCATAGCCACACAACACGGTCTCACAGACATAGTCTCATCACACTACTCGAGGTTCGGCAAAACCTCCGCCGTTAGGGAACTGCTACGCACCGTTATACGTCACAACAGCACCTATGTGAGGTTGGTAAGGCCTCGCCGTTGGGTTACAGACACTTATCTTTATAAGTCGAAACTGCCCATCTGAGGGTCGGCTTCACCTTTCCACCATGGGGAAACTGCTACGCACCGTTATACGTCACAACAGCCCCCAACCTAACAGTTCTATTAACCACATACATCCTTTACAAGCACAAGCAACTCTTGTTTTAATGGTCTAGTTCCTTTTCTTAGCTGCACATTCGATATTGGGTTCTTACTTATCATAATTACATGAACAAGAGAATAAACAGGTTATCAGGCAATGGATTCTTTTTAAGGTTCTATCAAATTAAATTCCAGTTTCAATTACCAGCTCTACATTCTCCAGCAACCATCAATCATCAACAAGCAAGCAACACAAATCCAGCACCTAACATTCGTCTAGTCCTAACAAACAATACTAACAGCTATGGTTTAAAACTAGACTAACGCATCATTAAAACGAGTATTGACGAGAGGATGGGAGCAGCTAGTCCTCACCTGACTGCCGGTGGTGGAGGAGGAGGAGACGGTGAAGGTGACGTCTCCAGCTCGTCCCTGGTCTCATCGGAGAAGCTTGGTGAAGGAGGAGGAGAAGAATCAGATCCGATGTCGAGCACTGGAACCGTCATAACTCCCGGCTCGGATCTTGGATCGGGGCGATCTTGGGCTTCACGGCAATAGGACCTCTGGGGCTTCAATTTGATAGGTAGTAGTTCTCCTGGTTCGCGGCGGTTCGTCCGGAAGAGGTTCCGCAAGGTGACGGCGGCGGTTAGGGTTTTCTGGATTCCGGCAGATCCGACACTCGCTACTGGGATGGCGATATCTGTGGACTCCGACCTCCGTTCTGGCCAAACTCGGTCGCGAAAGATAGAGAAGACACGGGGCTTCAGTTGGATAGGTTATCGGTCTCGTGGTTCTCAGCGGTTCTCTGGGAAATCCTTCTGTAAAGTGACGGACGGTTCCTGTGCGGAAGAGAGGCAAGGAGGAGGAGAGAGGTGACACCGGTGGAGGAGGAGAGGTGGCGCCGGTGAGAGAGAGAGGGAGAGAGCTGCCGCACGAGAGAGAGGGAAAAAAATAATTAGGCTACGGTTTATTTGGCTCGCTTTAGGCTTATATACGGGCTTTGGTTTCGGTTTAGGAAAAATTAGAATTTGGACCGGTTGGCCCGGTATGGTTTATCACAACTCACCAAAAGCATCAAAGGATTTTGATGGATATTACTCACCAACGAGATTGATCTAGAAGTGAAAGAGATTTTTATTCAAAAGACTAGATGATTTTCGATAATGAATTACAAGGGAATTATATAGGAAAATAAGAGGGGTTGCATGCACAGCAATTAACCACCTCGAAAATGAGAGAAAAATAAAGATAAAATTTGAACAAAGACTTGACTAAAATTAAACACAAACTTAACCCCTTGCCCTTCCATGCGAAAATGTCCCTTTAGATTCTTGATATTTTTGTTGACTTTGACTTGTGAATTTTGTGGGCTTCATGGGCTTAGATCAACACATTGGATTTTATTGGAAGTGAAATATTTGCATCGTTAAAAACCTTGCTTCGGAAAACCCGTTGGGACAAAACCGAAACGAAGGAAAAGAGCACAAATAAATCTCTTAGCCAAATGTTGATCTACTTGGGCCTTGTTTCCATATCCAGTGAGGTTGGTAAACAACTTCTTCGTCCGAGCCCAAGTGCCTTTATTAAATCCGACTTGATGAAATAACCTCCCAAAGACTCTCTTGAATCGTTTTGCTTTAGCTCCGATCCTCGAACTAACTTGATCACTTGATTTCCTTAGAATTCCAACAGGTTCATGCATAGCTCCAAGCTCGGGTTCGAGTTGCTCATCCAAGATCATATCATCCCCCCTCTCTTCAAAAGGATTTGACCTCAAATCCGAAAAATCTGCACGTAAACGAGCTAAGTTAATATGATTAAATTTCAAAACCGGATTACACTTACCTTGCGAGCAGATCTTGTGGGTGTTGGAGTTGGTATGTGCTGGTGTTGGAAGTGGTTTATGCCCTCTAGAGTTCGCAAAAACAGAACGGCTATTGCTCTCAGCTCCCAACGTTTCTTCTTGAACGGTTTGGTCCTTCTCGGATCCGGTTGGCACGTTATTCGCTATCTCAAGATCTGTGTGTTCAAACAACAAAATACCACGACCGTTAGTCTTAAAAGATGTATTAAGTCGAGAGAACTTACCTGACCCAGCAGTGGTTTGGTCGTTTGAATGCTTCTTTTGCTCCGCTTGATGTTCTTTGGTTGTTGGTGTAGTTTTCAAAGGCCAGCTTGATTCGGTGTGTGCTACTGGATTTTGGTTTCGACCAGTCTCCTCTAATGGTCCAGTTGGTCGACAAAAGTGATCAGACTTAGGGACAAGTCGTTGATCCAGCTCCTCTCTCAATCGAACCAAGTAATTCATATGCTTGTAGCCGAGACCAAAGGATCGATCGATCTGTTGGAGGATCGATTGGTCGAAATCCTTCATGTTGGACCAGTAGCTATGGATCGATCTATCCTTGAGTGTTGGTTCCTTTGGATCATTTCCCTTGATCATAGCCTGAGTTCTAACCTGTTTGCCTATGTGCTTGAGGAGCAATTGGTCTTGATAGATTTCATGTGGTGACATAGGTACCAAAGTGATCTTCTTTCCTTCGTAGTCGAACGAATACCGGTTGTTGAATCCATCATGAAGAACTCTTCGATCATACTGCCATGGTCTTCCTAGAAGGATGTGGCTTGCTTCCATGGGCAGGACGTCACATAGAATCTCATCTTGGTATTTGCCAATGGTTATAGGAACCGAGACTTGGCTACTCACCTTCATCTCCTCGTTGTTAAGCCATTGAAGATTGTACGGTTTGGGATGCTTCTTCACTGTCATCTCGAGCTTCTTGACCATTGTTTCACTTGCAACATTTGTACAGCTACCTCCATCTATGATAATTCTGCATACCTTTCCTTGGACGTGACATCTTGAGTGAAACAAGTTCTTCCTTTGCTCATGCTCGTCGGGTTTGATGTGAACGTTCAAAGCTCTTTCTTTGAATCACCAAAAGATCTCCTTTAACAGCAACTTCTTCATGTTCCTTGGATGAATCAACAAGAACTTCCTCTTCTTCAATCTCGCCATTATCCAACAGAATCATGATCTTCTGGTTTGGACATTCTTTTGCAAAGTGTCCCTTGCCTTGACACTTAAAACACCTTACATCACGACCCGTAGAAGTTGAAGCTTCGATTCTGCCCTTGTAGTTTTGAACAGGTGTGAACGGTTTTGGCTCAATCTTGGGCTTAATAATCTGCTTCTCATCATCTTGATAGCTCGGTTTAGGGGCTGCTCCAGCACCATAAGAAGATCGAGAAGAAGCACTTCTCCTTTTTAGTTGTTTCTCAAACATGATCGCCTTGTGAAGGAGTTCTTCCAACTCCACATAGTGATGAACCTCCAATCTATCTATAATGTCTCTATTGAGTCCACCAATAAACCTCGCCATTGTTGCTTCATTATCTTCTTGAATATCCGCTCTTAGCATAAGAGTCTCCATTTCTTTGTAGTACTCTTCTACGGTTCGGTTTCCTTGGGACAAATTCCTTAGCTTGAAGTGTAGTTCCCGGTGATAGTGACTTGGTACGAATCTCTTCCTCATTAGTACCTTTAGTTGTGTCCATGACTCTACTGGAAAGTCTCCCACCCGTCGCCTAGTAGTGACAAGTTGATCCCACCAACTTAACGCATAGTCTTTGAATTCTGTGGGTGCGATCTTGAGCTTGATCTCTTGGGTGTAATCTCGGCAGTTGAACACTATCTCAATCTTCTTCTCCTATTTCAAGTATTCTTCTGGATTGTTAGTGCCATGAAATGCAGGGATATTGAGTTTAAAACCCGCCAAAGGATCCATATTCTTTGGTTGCCTTTCTTCTTGGTCACGCCTTCTTCTTCTCCTTGAATCATAGGACCGTGAGGCGTTGCTATAGTAATTTTCTGTGGCTGAATGGTTCTGGCTTGATCTTGAACCTTCCTGTTCTGATTGCGCGGTATTAATTTTATGGGCAGCAAGTTTCTCATCCAACAAGGTCGACACTTTAGCCATAAGATCGTCCATCATCGCTTGATTCGCTTGGTTCACGCTTTGTTCATTATGTGTATTAGACATTGAGACCTGAAACAAAGCACAAATACACCAGTAACAAGTTCCTTGGGTAACAGAAATGATCTCACACAACAATCATAAAAATAACCCTTCAAATGCCACTAAACTCGTCTAGAACTGTAACATGACTGTTCAACTTGATCGAACGGAATAAAATATCAAAACACATTCAAAATTCCCAGAAATAATTTTAACAAATACTAGACTCGTCCTAAATTCACCAGAAGTTGATTTCACACTTTTATCAAACACCAATTAATTATGAAAATTCTAGCAAATCGACAGACAGAAACAAAAACAGAAGATGAAAAGACTCAAAAAAAAAAAAAATCGCAAAACAAAAGAAAAAAATTATGGAACGAAATTACCCGGTTGTGGAGTGGTGCTCTAATACCACTTGTTACGAATCCTCTAGATCGCACACTCTACGGTTTGGGTAAGACGGGATAAGCCTTGCAAGCAAGCAACGAATCACTTCAAGGGATGTGGATCGAATGGTCTCACAAGGGTTGCGGAAGGCCCTTGATATTCCGCTTTGATTCTTTTGGATATGACTCACCAAAAGTATCAAAGGATTTCGATGGATATTACTCACCAACGAGATTGATCTAGAAGTGAAAGAGATTTTTATTCAAAAGACTAGATGATTTTCGATAATGAATTACAAGGGAATTATAAAGGAAAATAAGAGGGGTTGCATGCACATCAATTAACCACCTCGAAAATGAGAGAAAAATAAAGATAAAGTTTGAACAAAGACTTGACTAAAATTAAACACAAACTTAACCCCTTGCCCTTCCATGCGAAAATGTCCCTTTAGATTCTTGATATTTTTGTTGACTTTGACTTGTGAATTTCGTGGGCTTCATGGGCTTAGATCAACACATTGGATTTTATTGGAAGTGAAATATTTGCCTCGTTAAAAACCTTGCTTCGGAAAACCCGTTGGGACAAAACCGAAACGAAGAAAAAGAGCACAAATAAATCACTTAGCCAAATGTTGATCTACTTGGGCCTTGTTTCCATATCCAGTGAGGTTGGTAAACAACTTCTTGGTCCGAGCCCAAGTGCCTTTATTAGATCCGACTTGATGAAATAACCTCCCAAAGACTCTCTTGAATCGTTTTGCTTTAGCTCCTATCCTCGAACTAACTTGATCACTTGATTTCCTTAGAATTCCAACAGGTTCATGCATAGCTCCAAGCTCGGGTTCGAGTTGCTCATCCAAGATCATATCAATAATAAACAGGAGTTCAGAGTTGTCTCTCCAAAAACCAAAGTAGAATCAAAAGTAATGAAAGCTTAGCCACACAAGTGGCTGAAAAAAAACTAATTATAATGGTAAAACACGAATTGGGGTCTTCTTGTAAATATTAAAGTCTTCTGGGGCAAATCTGCAATTCTTCAACTCTTGGAAAAGTCGTGGGTTGTGTCTGCTGCGATGGGTATCGATCGATATTGATGCTTCTAATCGGGTACTCAGCAACACGAACTTCTGCTTTGCTCCAGAATGCTCCAGAAAGCTCCAATATCTCCGATTATGCTCCAAACGTGCTAAAACCTGTAAAAGACTCTAAAAGACTCCAAAATGCTAGAAAGACTCTATAAAACAGACTTATATCATGGCCTAAAAGGGGTAAAAACCATGATATATCAACTCCCCCAAACTTAGCATTTGCTTGCCCTCAAGCAAATAGAAGACTAAACCAGAGAAAGAGGTTTGAAAACACGGAGACTCACCTATTCAGGAACCATCGCAAAGATCCTTTTCCCAAGCACCCAAATGTCACATAACCAGCTTTTGATCTAACCACCATGTACTTCTCCGTAGACATTCGCAACTTTTCCAGAGTCCACACATTATTTCGCAGCATTGTTCAATCAAGCCATCCTCGCCAGTTTCATCCCTGTAAATTAATATCAAGAACCTTCTAGATTCTTTCCCATGACAAGGAACCATCCTTTTTCACACTTTTTGGTATTATTTCTCTCCCCCAAACTTATTTCTTATTATGTTCTTTTTTTTTTTAGATCTGCATATACACATCAAGGTCCGAAACGCGAGTATTGATGGTGTTTGCCACCGAATCCCCGGTTCTTCCCTCTCTATGTATCAAAGGTTTAGGCGAATAGTGGTATCACGGGAAATTTTCCTAACCTCGCTTTCAACCTTTGTGTGATCATTCCCTCTTAAGTAGAATAATGGGATCGCTGGAAATTTTCCTAGCCCTCTACTCAGAAGAAAATCATTTCATCTTTTATGCTCTTATTTATCAACTTATAACATGGGAGAGAGATACCATTACTTTAAACATATGGGTTCCTTTGTCAGATATGAATGATGAATCAAGCTCTGTAAACACTAACCACATCGATGAAGTGCAAAAATTTGGCTTAGGCTTCAGAAGAACTCTGCTGGAGACATGGATGTTTTCTAGTCAACTGGTCAGTCCTTCGATTTTTCATTAGTCGATCTAGAGCTGATCCTGCAACACTGGTCACTCAAAAACAAAATCAAAACAACAATTCAAGCACAGGATCATCATCTCCAACAAGTTTTGACTCAATAAAACGTTTTTGACTCGATAAAACAACTGACTCTAAGAAAAACAAACACAATGTCAGCAGACACCTCCCCAGACTTGAACAACACTGTCCCCAGTATTATCTAGCCTAGAGTAGGTAAAAGAAAACAAAAGAACAGAATAGAATTAAGAGAAACAAGAAGTTACCGTGCTGGAACATCTGGTGTCGACCGACACACGGCGTGGTATTGATCGATACCAGGCTTAAGTCGACATGATGAACCGTCTCATTTGCATAGGGTGTCGACCGATACCAATGTGGTATCGATCGATACTCAGGTGATTCCGAGTTTTGCTCCTTGTTTATCCTGACACAAACACATAACGAAAAATAAAAAGAAAAATGACTCAAAAGCAGACTCACCAGTGGGTTGCCTCCCAGTAAGCGCTCGTTTAAAGTCAGTAGCTTGACTTTGGCTCAGGTGATCAGTCAGGAGAAGATTGAGAGCTTACTCCCATGCAAGTTCCACAGCTAGATACTTGCAGACTCAGAGTTCTGCTCAACATGCTCTCCATAAATTTCTTTCCTTTCTCTTTCAGCTTCGAAGTAAGAAGAACTCGAGCCTTAGAGAATGGCTTCGAAGTTCCTTTGCACTTCACCTTGTACTCAATCGAATCCCCATCACACTTCTGAGGGATTAAGGTCATAGAGGGAGCACCTTTTACTCATGTACTCTTCATCTTCTTCTTTGCCTTAGCTATTTCAACGTCTTTCTTGGTGATGACAGAATGACTATCTAGAAGGTCTATGACTGTTGGCTCGTCAGGAGGCTCTTCCAAAAGATCAACTACCAACGTCTCTCATGTAACAATGGTGATGCAAGAGGTATGTGTGGAAGTTCCTATAGTCGAAATGGCTTTGTAGTACACCTCATTGTCAATGTACGAGAATGAGATTCTCTTAGTGGGTGTATCCATAATTGCACCAGCCATAGCCATGAACGATCTTCCAAAAATCAACTGTGTACTAGATCTTGCATGCATCTCCATAACCTCAAAATCGGTAGGAACCAGACAATCTCCTACTTTAACCATCAAATCAGGGATGGTGCCATATGGAAGCCATCCACTATAAGAAAACACAGTTTTTGCGACTATTTTGTGACTAAAACTTTTAGTCGCAAATATTTGGTCGCTAAATACAGTAGTCACAAAACAGTCGCTATTTTACGACTAATATGTGACTCTAATATCAGTCGTAAATTAGAGACTAATTTTGTGACTACTTGTTAAAAAAAACAAAAAACAAAAACAAAAAAAAAAATTAAAAAATTAAAAAATATATTTTTTTATTTATTAAATTAATTAATTAATTACAAAAATGAAAAAAAAACTAACAAAAACTGATCGACGGATTTCTTCTCCGACTTCTTCTCTTTCCGGCGAGCTGCTCCTCTCCGGCGGCATCAGCAGGTTGAAGCACCATCTCTCTCGCCGTCGGTCTCTTCTCCGACTGCTCCTCTATCCGGCTCAGCCTGACTCGCGAGCACCTCCGCCTACATCTTCTTCTCCGACGAATGGCGGCTAAGATCTACGGATTTGGGCGGCGGAGATACGAGCAGCCAAGGCGGTCCGTGTTCCTCCCCATCTTCGGAGGGTTCCTCGTCTTCGGAGGGTTCCTCGGAGGGGACTCCTTCTCCTCCGTAAATTCCGATGGCGGAGATACGAGCAGCCAAGGCGGTCCAAGGCGGCGGCAGTGGTGAGGCAAGGGTTTAGATCGGGGAGAAACGTGGGGCGTCGGATCTTGGGTCTTCTCATGGTTCTCATGGACCTGTAAAAAAACCTGGAAAAAAAAGAAATAGAGTTAGATCGAAGAAGAAGATAGATCGAAGACAATTTCGAAGAGAAAAGAATAAAAAAAAAAAAGTCACAAAAAGTTAAATCGCAGTATAAGTTAAATCCATGATAAACCATTAAAAAAAAAAAGATCCTTCACCGTTGGATTACACCAATCAACGGTGGAGGATCTCAATCCTTGTATAAATGAATTAGCCAATGAGAAGCTTTCATTATTTTTGTCATTTAGTCGCAAATTAGTCGTAAATTTGGGACTATTTTGTGACTACTATTAAAAAAAATCGACTGGGGTTGCTAAACGGTCGCAAATTTGGGACTATTTTGTGACAATCAAAAATCTTTACCCTAAACCCTAAACTTTAAGAACCTAGAAAGTTTGAATATGACTTTACAATGATTTTGTGTATATAGCAGTTCAAAAATATGTTACAATTTAAAAATAAATAAAATTTGAGATAATTTTTATATTTCAAAACCATTACTTATAAAACATATGTAACACTTAGTAGATGTTATGATTAGATTGAAATTTTTATAAGTGTTATATTTTTTTTTTTTTTT
>PKML01058140.1:393296-410005 GCA_002933935.1 Eutrema yunnanense | reverse complement strand
TGTTCAAAAATATATTTTACAATTTAAGATTTAAATTGTATGATTAAGGGTTAGAGGTTTAGGGTTTAGAATTTAAGATTTATAAAATGATTATATTTTAAAAAATTGCAAGTGTTGATTTTTTTTTGTATATTATTTGATGTTGTTTACAATTTAAGATTTAAATCAAGTTTATGATTAAGTGTTAGAGGTTTAGGGTTTAGGGTTAAGGGTTTGTGGTTTGAGTTTAGAATTTAGAATTTATTGATTTCTAAAAAAAAATCGAGTGTAGTTGCAAATTAGTCCCAAATTTGGGACTATTTTTTGACTACTATTAAAAATTAGTCGCAAATTAGTCACAAAAACTGGGTTTTCAAATTAGTGTACATGTTATCCTAAACCCTAAATTTTAAGAACATATGAGGTTTGAATATCACTTAACAATGATTTTGGGTATATAGCTCTTCAAAAATATATTTTACAATTTAAGATTTAGAGTTTATGATTAANTATGATTAAGGGTTAGAGGTTTAGGGTTTAGAATTTAAGATTTATAAAATGATTATATTTTAAAAAATTGTAAGTGTTGATTTTTTTTTGTATATTATTTGATGTTGTTTACAATTTAATATTTAAATCAAGTTTATGATTAAGTGTTAGAGGTTTAGGGTTTAGGGTTAAGGGTTTGTGGTTTGAGTTTAGAATTTAGAATTTAGAATTTATAATTTATTGATTTCTAAAAAAAATCAAGTGTAGTTGCAAATTAGTCCCAAATTTGGGACTATTTTTTGACTATTATTAAAAATTAGTCGCAAATTAGTCACAAAAACTGGGTTTGCAAATTAGTGTACATGTTACCCTAAACCCTAAACTTTAAGAACATATGAGGTTTGAATATCACTTAACAATGATTTTGGGTATATAGCTCTTCAAAAATATATTTTACAATTTAAGATTTAGAGTTTATGATTAAGGGTTAGAGGTTTATGGTTTATAATTTAGGATTTATAAAATGATTATATTTTAAAAATAGTAAGTGTTGAAGTTTTTTTGTATATTATTTTATGTTTATTTATTTGATGTTTTTGTATATTATTTGATGGTTTAGGGTTCAAAATTTAGGGTTTAGAATTTTTTTTGTATATTATTTGATGTTTATTTAAAAAAATCGAGTGGAGTTGCTAAATCGAACCAAATCAGTCACAAATATGGGACTATTTTTGAAAGTACTTAAACAGTCGCAAATAAACGACTATTGTATGAGTACTTTTTTTAGTCGGTAATTTGTGACTATTATGCCTCTGCATTATGAGTAGTCGCAAATCAGTCACAATATCGTCCCTTTTTTTTGCGACTAAAAAAAGTAGTCGCAAAAAATAGTCACAAAAACTGTGTTTTTTTGTAGTGATCGATTTTCTTTGATTAGATTAGTAGAAGTTTTTCGTTTCTCGTTCATTGCAATTCTAGTTACAAAAACTCCTATAAAAATATATTCGTTCTAGGTTTATTTACTATACAGTGTCTAAGGTCTCATAGAAAGCACCCTCTCCCTGTAGATCGATACCTCAAGTACTACAACGCACATCTGTGAACCTGCAGGCTTTAAGGTTTACAAATTTAAGATATGAAGTTTTGGAGACAAATCCGATTAGCATCAATATGACACTGAAATCTTTAGAATTCGTTAAGCCCTCTATGAAGTCCATGCTGAAGTTTGCCCAAATTTGTGTTAGTTTAGGCAAAGGGGAAAGAAATCCAGCATGAGACAAAGTGGCATATTTGTTCTCTTGACATTTTGTAATGAAGTTCATAATATCCTTTCGCATTCCTCTCCAATAAACTTCTTGAGACATCCTTTTGTATGTTTTTAAGGAGCCTTCATGTCCACATATGGCACTGGAATGAAACTGCTCTAGTAACCTTGGAATGAAGGGAGATCCAACTGGCACCACCAAACAACCATGCTTGTACAATAGTCCATTCTCCAACCTGAAATCACGAAAAGTTGCTTCTGCTTTTTCCAAACTTAATTGTGACTATCACTCCCTACTCAACATCTGCCCGTATTTGTTCTTTTAATTCTTAGGTTTCTAAAGGTAATGGAGCTGTCAAAGAGAGTTGAATTAGCTCCTCCGAGGGTGGCCTTCTTGACAAGGCATCGGCAACACAATTGTCTATCCCGGGTTTGTTTATTTGAACAATGATGTGGGATAATGTGTGGAGTCTGGGAAAGCTACGAATGTCTACGGAGAAGTACATGGTGGTTAGATCAAAAGCTGATTAGGTGACATTTGGGTACTTGGAAAGATGGTCATTTCGATGGTTCATGGACAGGTGAGTCTCCGCGTTTTCAAACCTCTTTCTCTGGTTTAGTCTTCTATTTGCTTGAGGGCAAGCAAAGGCTAAGTCTGGGGGAGTTGATATATCATGGTTTTTACCCTGTTTAGACCATGATATAAGTCCTTTTTATAGAGTCTTTCTAGTGTTTTGTAGTATTTTAGAGTCTTTTACAGGTTATAGCACGTTTGGAGCATGATTGGAATTATTGGAGCTTTCTGGAACAGTTTGGAGCAAAAGCTGAAGTCGTGTTGCTGAGTACCTTATTTCACGACGAGCATCGATCGATACCCCCTGGTATCGATCGATACCTATCGCAGCAAGACATGACCCGCGAGTTTTCCAAGACTTGAAGAATTGCAAAAGTACCCAGAAGTCTTTAATAATTACAAGAAGACCCCAACTCGTGATTTAGGTTATTTATAGGGATTTTACAACCACTGTTAGGCTATGCTTTATTGTATGCTTTATTTTATACTTTGATTTTATTTTGGTTTTAGAGAGACAAGTCTGAATCTCCCTTCGTCCGAGATCAGATCTCAAAATCTTTCTGATTATTTTATTGATGATTTATTCAGTTATGTTGATTGTTTCATTCTCCATGTCTGAGTAAATCCACTTTAGGTTTAGGGTTTTTCTCATAAAGGATTTCTTTGAATGCTAGGTTGATTATCTGTTTTGGATTCACTATCTGAATTAGTTCTTCACCATAGGTTGTTCTCAAAGCTAATTCTAAGTTGACGAATCTGGAACTTAGATCTTAGGATAATTGATTAGGCACGAGAGTGCGATTAATTACCTGATAGAACCTAGGTGAGCAAATTGATTATTCGCAAAGAGATTTGGTATTATTGATTTGTGAACATATCAAACTTGAACTTTAAAGCTGATTTAGACTTTAGGATTCGCAAAAAGATTTGGAATTCCTAGGATTTGGATTTAGATAGTTTTCACAGCGAGAGTTGGTTAATTATATCTTAGTGATTTGAGTTCAAGAACCGTGCGTAATCTGAATCCTGTTAGTTAGTTAGTCTGCATTCATTGATTTCCTGAGAAAAACCCTGGGCCTATATTTTCCTCCATTGATTTACAACACTTTTAATTGCATACATGTTTTCGTTTACATCTTCTGATCTAGCGTATTTTGGATCTATATAATCTACTGTGTGAAATCTTGAGTCTTTGTGGTTCGACCCCTAGCTATACTGCGACAACTACTTTAGTATCTTAGGGTATTAATTTGAGCATATCAATGACCTTGATGAGTCTTGAAGGCAGTCTTCTCTACATCACTACACTTCATTCATATTTGGTGATATCCAGATTTTAAATCCATCTTAGAGAACATTGTTGCACCATTAAGTTCATCTAGCAACTCTTCAATAACCGGAATTGGGTAACGGTCTGGAATTGTTGTCTTTTTTAATGCTCTGTAATCGACGCAGAAACGCCAGTCCTCATCCTTTTTCTTCACTAGTAAAACTGGGCTGGAGTAAGGACTGATACTCAGCCTTATGATCTGCGCTTCAAGCATTTCTTGAACCAGTTTTTCTATCTCATTTTTCTAGATAAAGGAGCACATGTAAGGTCGACAGTTGATTGGAGCTGTCCCTTCTCGCAGAGTAATAGCATGAGCTCTACTACGTATCACTACACCAAAACATGATTTTTGCTACTGATTGTTGCTACTGATTAGATAGTCGGTAAATTTACCGACTGTTTCGCTACTGATTTCCGATTGATGTGCGACTATTTTCAAACAATCGCAAATTAGTAGGTATTTAGTGACTAAAAATTTCAGTCGTTAATTAGTAGCAGTTTTACGACGGATTAGTGACTGAATTGTAGTCGGAAACATGATGCAGTAGCTAATTAGTAGTAATTTTAGCGACTAATTTGCTACTGATTTAAAAAAAAAAAAATGACGTCGTTTTGATGGATTGGTTTTGTTTTTAAAAAAAAAACTCTCTCTGGGATTCGAACTCGCACACTCGAAGAAAGACCAACGCGTTTAACCATCTGAGCCAAGTGGGATATACGTTATTGTTTAACAACAACAGTTTATATCCCGACATTACACAGTTTATCGAAATGAAACCAGAACGACGCCGTTTTGATATAATGTGTTTTTTTGAAAAAAATCCATTCTGGGTTTCGAAGTAGAAACAAGGGAATTTACCATCTGAGCCAAGTGGGATATTCGTTAATGAATAACAACAACAGTTTATATCCCGAAATTACACCTTATGTCAAAATAAAATCAAAAGGAAAGAAACGCCAATACCTTACATCTTGAATATTTGATTTAGGGTTTAAGGCATTGGCGTTTAGCGTTTAGGGTTTAGGGTATGTGAAATATAATTTAGTTTTCAGTATATATAATAATTAAATTATTGGTTTAGAGTTTTAAAATTATTGTTTTGCTTTTTTGGTTTATGATTTAATTTATATCATTAAGGTTTAAAGTTTATGGTTTAGGGCTTGGAGTTTAGGTTTAGAGTATAGGGTTTGTGGTTTGGAGTTTGGGGGTTAGGTTTAAGGTTTAGGGCATAGGAGTATAGAGTTTAGGTTTAGGATATAGGGTATAGGGTTTAGGGTTTAGGATTTAGGGTATGATTACTTGTATATGGTTTAGGGTTTGCTTATTCAATAGGGTTTAGAGTTTGAAATAATGTAATTGTAATTTTCCAATTAGGGTTTGGAGTTTACGTTTAAGGTTTAGGGTATAGGGTTTGAGGTTTGTGGTTTATGTTATGTGAAATATATTTTTTTGTAATTAGCAAATTAACAATGGAATAAATATACAAAAATTAAACATTTACAAATTTTTTTAAATATAATCATTTTATAAATCCTAAATTCTAAACCCTTAACCCTAAACCTCTAATCTTTAACCCTTAACCTCTAATCTTTAACCCTTAACCCTAAACCTCTAACCCTTAATCATCAAATAATATACAAAAAATTAAACATTTACAATTTTTTAAAAATATAATCATTTTATAAATACTAAATTCTAAACCCCAAACACAAACTCTGAACCCTTTACCCTAAACCTCTAACCCTTAATCATCAAATAATATACAAAAAATAAACATTTACAAATTTTTTTTAAATTTCGTAAATCCTAAATTCTAAACCCCAAACA
Source organism: Eutrema yunnanense (assembly GCA_002933935.1). Lineage (NCBI taxonomy): Eukaryota > Viridiplantae > Streptophyta > Magnoliopsida > Brassicales > Brassicaceae > Eutrema > Eutrema yunnanense. The sequence goes on along the minus strand of PKML01058140.1, from coordinate 404,541 downwards.
CAAACCCTTAACTCTTAACCCTAAACCTCTAACCCTTAACCCTAAACCTCTAACCCTTAATCATCAAATAATATACAAAAATTAAACAATTACAAATAATATACAAATAAAACTCTTACACTATCCATTGTAGGCCTGGGATTATTATCCGGGATCCGGTATCCGATCCGACATCCGCTCCAATTCGATCCGAAAAAACGGATATCCTGATAGTTCGGATACGGATACGGATAATAAAATAACGTATCCGGCGGACCCGGATACGGATTCGAATAATAAAAATATTTGAAAACGGATAACGGATATCCGTTTATATTTTTTTTTAAAATCTTATAAGAAAGCCCAAAACCCAAAGCCCAAAGCCCATAAAGAGTAATATCAAACTCCTAACCTAATTTCATTTCCTCGTTGCCTCTCTCAGTCTCTCTCTCTCTTTCTCCCTGCGGCGTTCCCAGATTCAAAACAAAGGCTGGTCGGATTCGCAGATTTCCCAGATTCAAAACAAAGGTTGGTCTCTCTAACCTAATTTCTTTGCAAATTTCTTTTTAATTTAACGCCGAATTTGTTTGCATCTATGGATCCAACCTTTTATATATTTATCATAATTGCTGCACTTTTACTATTGGCTTCGATAGTTAGGCATGGTCCAAGCATGACATCACAAGTAGCTGGCAAATTTAATAATTTTAAGGGTTTCGAAAAACAACCCAAAACGATGAATTTGCATCAACTTGGGCTTAATTTATAATGAGTTTTTTTGGGTTTCATACTTTTTTTTTTTTTTTTTGTTNCATACTTTTTTTTTTTTTTGTTTCACTCTCTTATTCTCACTCTCTGTTTATAATGAGTTTGTTTTCTCTGTTTAGATGGATCCAAGCCAATATTACGTTTCAATTACGTTTGAAAGTTGTTGTTTTTGAAACTCATATTGCATGATAGTTTTCTGTTTCAGATTGTGAGGGAAGAACATGAAGATGGATGACATGAAGATAAATCAACTTTCTCTTTTACTATCTTCTCTTTTTCTACTTAAACTGCTATTTGTATGTTTCTTAAACCTTTGATATTTGTAATTTTTGCTATAATTATACATTTTTATTATCTATGTTTTTTGTTTCAGATTTTTAAAATTTTAATTAAATAAGCCGGATCGGATCCGGATATCCGCGAATATCCGAGTTTTTCAACGGATATTCGGAACCCGGATATCCGGAGCTTGCGGATCCGGATTCGGATAATGAATTTGAGTATCCGGCGGATACGGATACGGATACGGATACCTTAAAAAAATCGGATATCCGCTCCGTTCCCAGGCCTAATCCATTGAACCTAAATCTCCACTGCATTTTCTTATACCTTTCAAAAATCTGTTTGGTTCGATCTTGTAGTTTTCAATTTCTTGTAATCTTCATAATCAATTTAACAACAACAAAAAAAATACTCTTCTTAATCTTTTTTTCTTGATTTCTCATTGGTTACTCAATAAAGACTAGGATCATCCTTTTCCATCGTTGATAAGATTCAATCCAACGCACCCAAATCTTCCACCTCTTTTTTTTATTCTTTTTATTCAATCCAACGCATGAATCAGTTTGACTTGCTCCTCCTTTCTTCTCACAAACTACTCGCACTCGAAAGGATCTAGGGGTTCTGTCTTGGTCTGCGTGGGGATAGCATTTCTCTTCTGCATGTCCATGGAGTTTTGAAAAATCCAAACTACATAGCTTCAAAGAAACCGCACAGTCGATCTCCATCGCCGCTCGTCCCTGGAGTGAATTTCCAGATCTATCCGCTTTGATAATATAACTTGAACGATAGGCTGGGCGGTTGGAGAATGTTGTTGGATGGTATCACTCTCACCCCGGGTATGGATGCTGGCTCTCGGGTATCGATGTTTCAACACATATGCTTAACCAACAGTATCAGGAACCCTTCTTGGCTGTTGTTATTGATCCAACAAGGACTGTTTCGGCTGGTAAGGTTGAGATCGGGGCATTCAGAACATATCCAGAGGGACATAAGATCTCAGATGATCATGTTTCTGAGTATCAGACCATCCCTCTAAACAAGATCGAGGACTTTGGTGTTCATTGCAAACAGGTACTTGTATCCTCATTTCTTGATTTTTATTTTTTTTATCTTCTTGGAGCCTTTCATCATCGCTCTTATGATTTGGTCTTTTTGATGCTGCAGTACTATTCATTGGACATCACTTACTTCAAGTCATCTCTTGATAGCCACCTTCTGGATCTCCTTTGGAACAAGTACTGGGTGAACACTCTTTCTTCTTCCCCACTGCTGGGCAATGGAGACTATGTTGCCGGACAAATATCAGATTTGGGTAAATTCTTGGATATGCAGAGCTAATTATTTACTTTGATCCAAGTCGTAGTTTAATATTTTCTCTTTTCTTTTCATTTTAATCGTTTACCAATGAAGCTGAGAAGCTTGAGCAAGCCGAGAGTCAGCTGGCTCACTCCCGGTTTGGAGGAATACCAGCCACTCTTCAGAGGAGAAAAGAGGTTTGTCTAAATGGTGGCTTTTATGTTCTTGACTGTCAGAGATAGTGGACCATGATTTTGAGCTCTTTCACATGCCACTTCTCAAGCTTTTTCTTATCTAGAAATTTATTATTTGGGTAAATTAAGTGCTACTATCAACATCTAGCTACTTGGATTGATAGTTTGTAGAAAATCTTGTCAGCCTATCAAAATTTGCAACCTCTCTTTATTCTTAGGCTGTATGTTGCTTGGATATAATAAACTAATAGTCTTATAGGAACTCTACCTGCACAACATTATGGTTCACCTTTTCTGTTTGTAGGATTTCACAATTGCGTGTTTGTTTAGTCAAAATAATACAGAGTTGTTAAAGTTTGAACAAGTAAAACTGGGAGACTTTGATGTGTCAATTCGTCAATTAGTAGTCACTGCCAATTTTTTTGGATTCATAACGAAATGTCTCAAAGCTTTATTTTTGTTTTCCTTGATGATTTTTTGATTGCGTTTCTGACATGAATGTGATCTAGGGATCCTTAAAAGTTTCCGTTTTCGTGTATTCACCAATTGTGCCCGTTCAAATTGTAGAAACTTTGCCCAGATTCATCTGGATCTAATGCTGATGTCTTAGTTTTAAATTCGAAATTTCCTGTCTTTAGAGACTAACGCTATGAAAATTCGTTGCTTAGAGTTGATCGCAGTGACATAATAGAAACCCTAATTGCAGGGACTACTGTATTTCAGCATCAAGTTCTTACCTTTGTATGAGGCATTTACCATTTTAGCTTTAAAGATTGTATCTGCGTCTAGTGGTTGAAGTGTTTTCTGCCCTTTCGTTAAACTTATCAGCCTACAATGTGTGATTTTGCAAATTGATTTGATTGATCATGTTTCATTGTGTTTTCTTACTTTTAACAGGTAGTTTCAAGGAAGATGGCTTGTGGTAGCCTGAAAAGCCTTGTAGCTTCAGCAGTAACTCATGGTGTGACCGAAGCAAGAGCAAGGATTTTCGGACATATGCTTAACCCAACGGGACAGAGATCTCCTCATAAGATATTAAGGAAGAAGCTTTTTGGTGATAAGGTTGCAGAATGGTATCCATACGATATCAAGAATGAGGATCCCAATGTCATGGCTAGAGAAGAAGAAGAGTACTTTCCGAAACCTCTTGTATTTTATTTATTTATTTACTTTCCCATTAGTGCAAACAGGTGTAATCGACTAGGTGAAATCAAGCAAGCCTTAGAGCCGATTTGAGTAGACTGAACTACTGAAGCATATTTCCATAAGATGTACTTGAATTGCAAAGACTGTATGTGATTTCTGCCGACTTGGTGTGGTAGTTGATAAGCATCACCTCTTTGTCTCTAGTTCTGTCATCGTCCAAGATAGTGTAATTAATGCTCAATCTACTTTTTTTGTAAGAACTTCCGGCGATAGAGTGACGACCACGTGGTGCGGTGCCTGGAGCTTCGCGATGGTATAGCTTCATTTGTTTGGTGTAATTAGTCTACATTTATATGTAATTTCAAACCCAAATTTGGTGTATGGATTTCTGTTCTTCGTATGTTTTACTTCACTTTTGTAAACTTGAATATTTTATATGTAATTAGTCTACATTTATATTAATAAATTGAATTTTTTTTTTTAATTTAAACAATATATCAGTCGCTAATCAGTAGCTATATTTTGCTACTGAATAACTAAAATCAGTCATAAAAAAATCACAAACCAGTAGCAAATCAGTAGCTAAAGTAGTAGGTAATCAGTAGCTAAAGTAGTAGGTAATCAGTAGCTAAAGTAGTAGGTAATCAGTCGCAATTTAGTAGCTAAATTTTACAATTGATTACAGACTACGGCTGTAGTAGCAAAATTCAGTCACTATTCAGTCACTAATCACTCGTAAAAGTTTGCTACTGATTAGCGACTGAATAGTGACCGCCTAATATCAGTCGTAAATCAGTCGTAAATAAGTAGCAATTTTGCTACTGATTTTTTTAGCGACGAGACCTTTACCTACTGCAGAAATCAGTCGGTAATCAGTCGTAACATGGTGTTTTGCTACTGATTTCCGACTGTTTTTGCAGTAGTAAAAAACCTGTTTTCTTGTAGTGTATGGGAGGTAATTCTTTTCGCATATAAAACACCTCTTTATACTGTTCAATAAGCCTTGACACTTCAACTGCATATTGTCCTTCAAACAAGGTCGTTAACTCCAACAAATAGACCAATTCATTCCTTTTCATGACTCTTTCAATCGAATTCAGAGAAATTTGAGATCTGCTCAATGCAGGATCTCCAACAATAGTTACCCAACGCTCACCAATTTTCCAACTCAGTGTTTGCAACCTCCAATTAATCCTGGTGTCACCTAATGTGGCTAACAATGAACATCCCAGGGCCACATATGTTGTTCCTAGTTCAAAGAGAAGGAACTCTTTCATTATATCCACTCCCTGAATAACTAGTAACAACCCCGAACATTTACCTCTTCCGCTTATAACATGACCATCTCCTACACGCACACCAAATCCCCTTGTTTCCATAACTGGTAATCCCAATTCCACAACTAATCTCTCAGAAATGAAATTACTAGTCGCACCAGAGTCTATTAGGATGATTACCTCTTTATCGCCAACCAATCCCTTCATGTTCATAAACCGTTCAGCTGTTAACCCCACCATTGATTGTAGTGAAAGAGTGACCAATTCCTGCTCCTCTTCTGGTTCACCATTCACTTCTTGTTCAGCCTGTTCTGCCACAACAAGCCTTTCCAGATCCCCTTCTTCCTCTATGTCCAGGCATCCAACATTCTCCGCAATGTCTACACGGATTTGAATTTTGAATCTCACCTCCATTACCCGATTTCCTTACATCTTTACCTGCCTCGAAGGGTTTTCTAGCTGGAAACACATTGTTATGGCTCTGACTCGTACTCTTGAATGGTTGATTCATTGTAGATACAAACGTCGTTCGTGGAAAAGATCTGACATGGTAGCTTGCATTTTCACTTTCCTGAGATTCAATCAATCTGGCCACCTCTACGATGTCATTCATGTTTACCGGACGACATCGCACCACCTGATCACGAAGATTTCGTTTTAAGCCCTTGAGAAATGTTGATTCAAATACATCATCTGAAACGTGCGGTAATTCCAAATAAAGCTCTTCAAATCGGTCCATATACTCATCCACACTTCCCGCCAATTTAGTAAGTGATCCACCGAAGAACTTCCTATACTTGGCATGAATCGAACCTTAAACTTATCCTTGAAATCCTACCAATTTGTGATCTCCTCCAGATCCTGAGAATATCTCCACCAGGTAACTGCTGATCCCATGAGACAGGCCAGTGCATGATCTAGTTTTTCATACTCGGGTGTTCGGTTCATCACAAAACATTTCTCTACACGGAATAACCAATCCTCAGGGTTTCTTCCTTCATACATGGGTATCTCCATCTGTTTATGTCTAAAATCATGTTGCCTTTGTGGTGATATAACCCGTTGTTCTCTTGCCAGAGTCGGTAGTATCTCGTCGGTTTATTGCGGTAGAATCTCCAGGGTGGGTAAGGGCATAGTACTCTCACGCCGTTTCTTCTCCACTCCAGTCATCTGTGTGACCGGTGTTTGTATTTGAACCACAGAAATCGGGCTTGTGAACCCCGCCAGTGCCGTAGACATGGTTCCTTAAGACCTTGTCAACAACTATTTTATCCACTGCATATCCTTGTCCAACCTCTGCACCTGTTCAGCCAATGTTTCCGTCGATGCTGATTCTTCTAGGTTTGGATTCTTGATAACACCGGTTTTTGACCATTTTTATGGATCATTTTAATATCTTATGCATGTGTTTTAACTCCATTTTCAATGGTTTTCAAATGATTTCCATATACTAGTATTTGAAAGATATTTCAGGTAACTTGGGATAAATGAGTACATTTCGGAACAAACGTACGTTTTTGGATAAACTCGGACCGTCATAAGTCTTGCAATCAAAGAAAATCTCCTCACCGTCTGATCATCACCAAATTTGGACACAACAAAGTAGATACAACCAGCTTTCAAATGCAATTGGATTGGAGACGATCCAAAGGTTGGATCCTTAAATATACCCGAAGCACTAAAGGCAGATGAAGCTGCCCCGAAGAGAAGTCCACCGCGCCTGGAAGAGCCCGAGCCGCGGCCAAGCACCATTCTGCTGTGCCTGGAGGAGCTCGACCCGCAGCCAAACCCCTGTTTGCCGCGGCCAGAAGCCAAGCACCCGCGGCCAAGCCCTGCTACGACCAAAACGAGTCTTTTCTTCACCCGAGGTCAAAACCATCTTTCCACATCAAACCCTAAACGAAGCACATACTATATAATCTTATTTTTAGTCTTTTACGACAGACACACATCATTAGACATTTTTTTTCACGCTTTGAGGCAGAAGCAATACTCTTTCAACTTTGTTCTTCGGTTTGAGGTGAAGATTCTCGATTCGAGCTCTTCGATAGAAAAGCTTTCTTCATCCATTTTTTTTACTATTTTCTTTTCCATTTATTGATTATATTTACCTCAGCTATGGCTGAGTAGTTCTCTTGTTGGGTATAAGGTTTTGAAGGGGCTATCAAGCTTTGATTTCTTATTAACTTTATACCGATTAGGGTTCTTCGTTTTATCCTTTCTCTTAATGCATGTTTGCTTGATTGATGTCCTTGCAACTGAACTTAGGTATTTTTAGAATTACGAAAGTACTGGATCCATATGCTTGACCTAGGGTAAACGAGCAAACCCGTCACAAGATTTCGAAAGTATACTTGTGGAGGAGCTGTGAGCGTTAACGACTTTTGAGTATAATCACTAACTTTTTGCGCGGGCGGAAACGAAACCTACCGGTCAAGTATTAAAGTTGTAAGTGTGTAGGGTGTACGAAAGTGGACTACACATAGTGTCCGTGTTCCAAGTTCAAGAATCCAAAGATGACAAAAAGGTCGCTTTAGAAATCCTAGCAAAGTCTTAATAGAAATCGGCCATGAACCCTAGAGAATAGCCATTGCCCAATGTTTCTTTTAATTGTTTTACAACCTCGTTTTAATCATTTGCTTGTTCACTTTTTGTTTTATTTCATCGCTTAATTTAGTTTATTTTCCTAGCTACAACCGTGACAACAAAACTCATAAAAATATAGATTACGTGTAGACACAAGTTAGAAATCGTTAGAAATTAGACAACATCACCCCGTGGATTCGATCCCTAAATACTACTTCGCGTGTTGTACTCTTGCAGCGTAGTAAAAGGGTAAACCCAGCACATCGGTACTCATTCCGACAGTGTTAAGTTTTGGCGCCGTTGCCACCGGAGATCGTTTTGCTTGATTAATTTCGTATTCTAATTTCTGCTCTAGACACTTTTGATTTTCAAGCTCTTTGTTGCTCTTTTGACATTTTCCTTTATCTTTGTCTTTTGTTCTAAGGTGCATAAATACTAGTAGAAACACTTTTGATTTTCAAGCTCTTTGTCTTTATCTTTCCGTTCCGCAACTAGATGATATCGACAGACACGAGAGAGAACTCCAAAGACTCAAACGAACTTTAATGATGGCCGAGAACGACCGTCCGTAAGATCAACTAAACCGTGATCAACTTGATCACGAGGATGACCGTGATATTTTGGATCACGAAGAGGACCAAGAGGTTGTCCATAGTGCTAATGACCAGCCAGAACTCGATCCTGAAGAAAACAAAAACCAAAACCAAAAATCGGAGGCGGCAACTTCCCGTCAATCGTGATGCACCAAGAAAGGATGCTCAAGCTAATGCACTGATTCCTCTTAATGGCGAGAATGCCAATCGTCATGTCCTACTCGCTAATCCTCTGAGGAGACAAGCGCGTAACCGCATCATTGCTGATTTTGATGCACCATATCAACACTTCCAAAACCGAGCCGCAATTCAACTTCCTTTACCTTATAGGAACAATTTTGAGATCAAACCTCAAATTATTGCTTTGATAAAGCAAAATCAATTTCATGGAGTTACTAGTATCCGATGGAGCATATCGAGTTGTTCGAACAGATTTGTAGCACGATGAGAACAAACCAAGTTCCCGCCAACTATGTGAAGTGTAAGCTTTTTTCTTTTTCTTTAGCCGATAAAGCTCACCGTTGGTTGAAAACTTTGCCCGCAGGATCTATTACTAATTGGAAAGAGTGAAAAGCCGCCTTCCTAAACCATTTTTACACCAAGTCGAGATCCAACTCATTGAGAAACAAATTCAAAGTTTTCAACAACAACCGGTGGAATCTTTCCATGAAGCGTGGGAACGTTTCAAGGAGTACGAGAGAAATTGCCCTCACCACGGTTTTTCTGGTCCGAATTTGTTCAACACTTTCTCCTGAGGCTAATTACCGAAATATCAACTTTCTCTCGACACGGCCAGCAATAGAGATTTTTCCATGAAGACCATCAACCAAGGAAGAGCTCTCATCAAGAATCTTGTTATGGCTAATAGAAACAATTCTCCCGACTATGATAGATCGACTAGATCGAATGCATCGGAATCCAAGGAGATAGCCGAGCTAAAGAAGATGATGAATCAACTTATCAAGAAACAAAACCGCCAAGTACACGCTTGTGAAGCTAACTATGGAGGCGAAGACGATTCTTACTACGAACCCGAAAACAACGGTTCGTATTTTCAAGAAGAAAAAGTTAACTATGTGGGAGCATAAAATTCTTATCAAAGATGTGTCAACAACGGATTCAACAACAAATTCCGCAACTCTAACTTCAACAATCTGTCATACCGAAATCAGAATGTGGAGAACTCCCAAGACCAGCTCTATCCTCAATAATCCAAGCCCTTTCAAAACCGTTTCCAAAACGGGAACTATGGAGGAAATGGGAACTTCCAACCACGACCACCTTTCAACGCTCAAGCCGCTCCTTACAACAACTCAAACACGCAGCAACAAAGTACTTCTAACACTCAGCTTGCTGCCTAAATAGCAAAGCTCGAGCAATCGATTCAAGTACTCACTCAAAGCAACGAGAAGACGGTGAAAGATTTTAAAGTAAGAGTGGATTGTATGTACAATGACTTGAATGAGAAATTCGAATCCCTTTCGACCCATGTCAAGAAGTTGGATATGTAAGTCTCTCAAACCACAGACTCATCTAAGAGACCGAATGGAGCTTTACCCGGAAGAGTAGAAGATAACCCGAAGAGATTTTGCAACGTGATTTCTACCGTACCGAAGAAGGAAGTCAACAATGAGCCGAAGCAAGGATAAGCTTCTAAATTCGTCCCACTCTATGGATGAGCCAATACCAATTCCAACACGGTTCGAAAACCACCATTTGAGGTACCAAAACAAACACCGTTTCAAAGGCTAAGAAAAGCCGATGATCTGAGACGTTTTTCTTTCTCTTACTCGATTTCTGGAATAAATTTTGCAGATTGTCTATGTGATTCGGGAGCCAACGTCAACATCATGTCAAAGACGTTTGTCGAGAAGCTTGGTATAAAAACTTTCACACCGTCTACCGTGAGCGTTATTTTGGAGATTCATCACAAAAGAAACCCGGAGGAGTGATTCATGACCTTCAACTACTCGTTGAGAACAAGATTATTTGCGCTGATTTTCAAGTACTCGAGATGGATCGAGACGAAAACAGACCATTGATTTTTGGTCGACCGTTCTTAGCTACCGTTGGCGCCATCCTTGATCCTTCATAAGGAAAACACTAGGAGAAGAAGAACTTTTCTTGAATGTGGATCGAAGAAAGTTCTATCCTACTGTCCCGGACGGAACTCCAATCCCGAAGGACAAGAACCAGAAGAAGAAGTCGATCCTTCCTAAGGAAAAAGAGAAAAACGAGTCAACTAAGCCAAAAACTTCAAAGGTAAGTCAACCTTTTATTTCTAAACCGTTTGCAAAAATCAGAATCACCATTCCACCCGACTTAAGAGACTCCAAGGAAGAGCAAGTGGAAGAGATGATAGAGAAAACGAAGCAAGTTCTTCAAAACACCAAGATTTCGAGAAAACACAAAAAGAAGAAGGGGATACAAGACATAGGCGAACCGCATTTCAAATTCGATGAAACACAAGGAACGTTTGTTACTGGAACATCTTCTGCTCACGCCTAGATCCCACCAAAAGTCGAGCTAACGACTTTAACCAAAAGCGCTTGATGGAAGGCAACCAATTTGGTACGTTTTCTTTCTTTTATTTTACCGTTCTTTTTCTATTGACGTTTTTGTTTTTATTATTTCAGACTTTATATAAAAACACAAAAACCCAAAACATTCAAAAAATCAGAAAACACAAAAAAAATGAAGAAGTCGTTCAAAAACGAATCGAGAAACACCAAAGAAACGAGGGAGAAAACACTCCCGAGACGAAAGCCACTCGGCCGCGGCTGGAGCAGCCCAACCCGCGGCAAGGAGGCCATCGACTGCGCCTTCGTGGGCCGATCACGCAATGAAACGATGATCGACCGCGGGTGGAAGGAGGCGACCCGCGACAAAGAGGCGTTGATATATCATGGTTTTTACCCTGTTTAGGCAATGATATAAGTCCTTTTTATAGAGTCTTTCTAGTGTTTTGTAGTCTTTTAGAGTCTTTTACAGGTCTTAGCACGAATTGGAGCATTATTGGAATTATTGGAGTTCTATGGAGCATTCTGGAGCGAAAGTGAAGTCTGATGACTAAGTGTCCGATCTGAGCGACAAGCATCGATCGATACCCCCTGGTATCGATCGA
>PKML01058140.1:340119-391729 GCA_002933935.1 Eutrema yunnanense | reverse complement strand
CTGGATTTCCTGGTCGGGAAGCAGAAGAAATCTGTGCACTTTGCTGATGAAGTTGCGAATGTGGAAGAAGAAGAAGAGGATGTCAACTACGTTGGTGGTTCTGGTTTTCAGGGTCAGCGATTTGGTTACAACAACAACAGAAACTTCAACAACAACAATCATCAAGGTGGGTACAAGCTAGAGGGAAACCAATCTGGCTTTGGAGCGAAGCAATTCACTCAGAAACCACTTCAGAGCAGCGATTTTACTCGCAACTATGGTAACTCTTCGTATCAACCAGTCTCTCCCAAATCCGCAGATAGCGAGATGAAATCCATGATGGAACAAGTCCTTCTGGGACAGCAGAAGTTGCAGGTAGACTTCAATGGAAAGTTTGATTCGCTGTACATGGATCTGAATGGGAAGATCGAGGCCATAAACCTTTCCCATAAGAAGCTGGAAACCCAAGTAGCTCAGACTGCAGCTGCTGTAAAGAGGCAGGAAGGTTTTCTTCCAGGGAAAACTGAGAATCCAAGGGCACACATCAATGCCATCACCTTGAGGAGTGGAAAAGAGGTGTTTACAGGAGTGCAGAACAACCAAATTACAGGAAATCTCGTCGATCTTGCTGGAGATGACGATTGGGATTCTGAAAATCCCCAGGTATCGATCGATACCAGCCAGTGTCGATCGACACCAGTCCAGACATCGACTCGGGCAAATCTTAAAACCCGTGTATCGATCGATAGCCCTCAAATATCGATCGATACTGTGACGCAGCCAAGAAAGGAGCCCGAGATTGTCAAGGAAAGGGTGTATACACCCAAGGCACCTTTTCCTATACTTCCTAAGATAACAAGGAAGGAATGGGAAGATGCCAGATGCAAGGCCATGCTAGATAAGTTGGTTTTGGAGCTTCCCTTTGTTGATGCTATTAAGACTTGTCCAGCTTTCAGGAGATATGTGAAGAAGATGGTCTCTAGCAATGTGAACATAGAGGAATGTGTCATGTTGATCACAGCTGAGTGCAGTGCAATGCTGCTCAACAAAATTCCCAAGAAGCTACCAGACCCAGGGAGTTTTGTTTTGGACTGCACTATCTACGAAGAGAGATTTGAGCGAGCTCTATGTCATATTGGGTCGAGTGTGAACCTTATGCCACACTCAGTTGCAAAGCGAATGGGGATGATAGATTTCCAACCTACAAGGATTTTGCTGGTACTTGCTGATCGATCAGTGCGGCTTCCTGAGGGACTACTTAAAGATATCCCAGTCATGATTGGGAAGTGCTTGATCCCAACAGACTTCATTGTCCTGAAGTACGATGCTGAGCCTAAGGATCCTCTCATCCTAGGCAGACCATTCCTTGCAACTGCTGGAGCCTTAATCGACTGCAAGAATGGAGAGATTGCTCTCAACATCGGTGACTTGGTGATGTCCTTCAACATGGAAAAATTGATGAAAAGGCCAACCATCGATGGGCAGACATTCTATGTGGACACCTTCAGTGACGTAGCTGAAGAGTACTTCCTGGAGATGCATCCTGAAGATCCACTGGAGAGAGCATTGGTCTGTTCAGCCACTTCAGAGGTCCGTTCATGCGACGAATCTGCTGGATACTCGAAGATGCTCGATTCTGCATCACCAGTATCGATCGATACCACCTGGGTATCGATCGATACCCTACGGCCAGAAAGCGAGTTGGTCGATGGTTCTAAGCAAGCTGTTGGGCTTGGAGATTGGAGTATAGAGAAAGCTCCTAAGGTGGAACTAAAACCACTTCCAGCGAACTTGAGGTATAGTTTTCTTGGTCCTGATTCAACATACCCAGTTATCGTTAATGCTTCTTTGAATACCACAGATGTTGCTTTACTGCTGAGCAAGCTGCGCAAGTATCGCAAAGCTCTTGGCTATTCTCTTGCTGATATTTCAGGTATAGCACCAGACATGTGCATGCATCGGATTCACTTGGAGGATGAGTCAAAGTCTTCGATTGAGTGTCAAAGGAGACTGAATCCGAACCTGAAGGAAGTGGTCAGGAAGGAAGTGATGAAGCTGTTGGAAGCAGGGATTATCTATGCCATCTCGGATAGTTCTTGGGTTAGTCCAGTTCACGTTATGCCTAAAAAAGGAGGCATAACTGTGGTGAAGAACGAGAAGGACGAGCTGATCCCTACAAGGACAATCACTGGTCACAGGATGTGCATTGACTACAGGAAGCTCAATGCGGCTACACGGAAGGATCACTTCCCTTTGCCATTCATTGACCAGATGCTGGAGAGGTTGGCAAGTCACCCATACTACTGTTTCCTTGATGGGTATTCAGGCTTTTTCCAGATTCCTATACATCCAGAGGATCAGGGAAAGACAACCTTTACATGCCCCTACGGCACATTCGCCTACAGAAGAATGCCATTTGGGTTATGTAATGCTCCAGCGACCTTTCAGCGTTGCATGATGTCGATTTTCACAGATATGACTGATGAGTTCATGGAGGTCTTCATGGATGATTTTTCTGTGTATGGATCGTCATTCAAGGGCTGTCTGGATAACTTGTGCAAAGTGCTTCAGCGATGCGAGGAGAAGCACTTGGTTCTTAATTGGGAGAAATGCCACTTCATGGTACAAGATGACATCGTTCTTGGGCACAAGGTTTCTAAGGCAGGAATCGAAGTCGACAAGGCAAAGATTCAGGTCATGACGAGCTTGCAACCTCCACGATCTGTTCCTGAGATACGAAGCTTCCTTGGTCATGCTGGTTTCTACAGGAGGTTCATCAAAGATTTCAGCAAGCTTGCACGTCCACTCACAGCCCTGTTATGTAAGGAAGTCAAGTTTGATTTCACATCAGATTGCCTTGTAGCCTTCGAGGAAATCAAGAAGGCATTGGTGAGTGCTCCTGTCGTCCAACCACTTGATTGGAGCTTGCCTTTTGAGGTTATGTGTGATGCCAGTGACTTTGCTGTTGGAGCTGTGTTGGGACAGAGGAAAGACAAGAAGCTCCATGCTATCAATTACGCTAGCAGGACGTTGGATGATGCTCAGCGAAATTACAGCACCACAGAGAAGAAGTTGTTGGCAGTAGTCTTCTCTTTTGAGAAATTTCGGTCCTACTTGATTGGGAGCAAGGTCATTGTTCACACAGACCATGCTGCTCTCAAATACTTGATGAAGAACAAGGATCTCAAGCCTCGTCTATGCCGATGGGTTCTTTTGCTCTAAGGTTTCGACATCGAGATCAAGGACAAGAAGGGAGTTGAGAATGGAGTTGCTGACCATTTATCGCGACTAAAGGTCGATGAGTTCGTCCCTATTGATGATTGTCTACTAGAGGAAGGTGTTTACCTCATTGAAACGATCCTCCAAGACCTTTATCTCGAAAATCTGCAATTTTCACGAATGCAGACTTTCGGTATCGATCGATACTCACCTAGTATCGATCGATACCCATCGCGACCTGAAGCTGTTTTGTCTGACGAGCAGTTGGACTGCTATGATGTCTGTCTAGTTGCTGACTCCAGTGCTGCACGTCCATGGTACGCAGACATCGCCAACTACCTTGCTATAGAGCTTGAGCCAAAGTATCCCACAAAATATGCAAGGAAGAAGTTTATGCGCGATATAAGGAGATTCTTCTGGGATGAGCCTTACCTCTACAAGCATTGCTCAGATGGTGTCTACAGAAGATGCGTTGCAGAGTCTGAAATGTCAGCTATTCTTTTTCATTGCCATGGGTCTGAGTATGCTGGTCACTTTGCTCACTTCAAGACGGTATCCAAGGTTCTACAAGCAGGCTTCTGGTGGCCTACCATGTTTAAGGATGCTCACACATTCGTTTCACAGTGTGATGCTTGTCAGAGGAGAGGGAAGATCAGTAAGAGACATGAGATACCACAAAATTTCATCCTTGAGGTTGAAGTTTTTGATTGCTGGGGCATCGACTTTATGGGTCCCTTTCCACCATCACAGAAGAAGAAATACATCCTGGTTGCTGTGGACTATGTGTCCAAATGGGTGGAGGCAATATCTAGTGAGCACAATGACTCTGCAGTGGTTCTTAAGCTGTTTAAGACCATCATCTTTCCTCGCTTTGGAGTGCCTCGAATTGTGATAAGTGATGGTGGCTCTCACTTTATCAACAAGATTCTCGAGAGATTGCTAAAGAAGTATGGTGTAAACCATAGAGTGGCTACTCCATACCACCCTCAAACCAGTGGGCAAGTCGAAGTCTCCAACAGGCAAATAAAGGAGATTCTGGAAAAGACAGTGAGTGCTTCAAGGAAGGATTGGTCTACAAAGCTGGATGATGCACTATGGGCTTACAGGACTGCTTTCAAGACACCGCTGGGTACTACACCATTTCACATGCTGTATGGGAAAGCATGTCACATTCCAGTGGAGATTGAATACAAAGCAGCATGGGCGACGAAGTTGGTGAACTTTGACATCAAGCCTGCTACAGAAAGAAGGTTGATTCAGCTGAACGAGCTGGACGAGATTAGGTACCACGCCTATGAGAACTCAAGGCTGTACAAGGAGAGAACAAAGGCTTATCATGATAAGAAGATCATCTCCAGACACTTCGAACCAAATGACCAGGTACTTCTGTATAACTCTCGTTTACAATTGTTTCCTGGTAAACTGTGTTCTCGTTGGTCAGGTCCATTCACCATCAAGGAGGTCAGACCACATGGAGCTGTCGTACTGATCGACCCAGCAGGAGCTGAGTTCACTGTCAATGGACAGAGGGTGAAACATTATTGGGCGAAAGCCGAGATTCCAACAGGGCGGATAATGCCTTTGGATGATGCACCAACAGCCTGAAAGGCGTTACAGTCAAGCTATTGACGTTAAACGAGCGCTTGGTGGGAGGCAACCCACTGGTGAGTCTGTCCTTGAGTCATTTTTGGTTTTTATTTTCGTTTGTGTTGAGTCTGTGTCAGGATGAACAAGGAGCAACTCGAAATCGCCTAAGCATCGATCGATACCCCACTGGTATCGATCGACACCGATCGCGATTGATTGGTTCGTCAAGTTGATTTAAGCCTGGTATCGATCGATACCAGGCTGTGTGTCGATCGACACTCGACGTTCCAGCAAGGTATTTTCCTGTTTCTCTTCGTTTCTTCTATCCTTTTGTCTTCTTTTACCTACTCTAGGCTAGATAACACTGGGGACAGTGTTGTTCAAGTCTGGGGGAGGTGTCTGCTGACATTGTTTTCGTTTTTCTTAGAGTCAGTTGTTTTATCGAGTCAAAATTGTTTTATTGAGTCAAAACCTGTTGGAGATAATGATCCTGTGCTTGAACCTATTGATGTGATTTTGTTTTTGAGTGCACAGTGTTACAGGATCAGTTCTAGATCGACTAATGAAAAATCCAAAGACTGACCAGTTGACTAGAAAACATACATGTTTTCAGCAGAGTTCTTTTGAAGCCTGAGCCAAATTTTTGCACTTCATCAATGTGGTTAGTATTTAAAGAGCTTGATTCATCATTCTTATCTGATAAAGGAACCCATGTGTTTAGAGTTATAGTATCTCTCTCCCATGTTATAAGTTGATAGATAAGAGCATAAAAGATTGAAATGATTTTCTTCTGAGTAGAGGGTTAGGAAAATTTCCAGCGATCCCATTATTCTACTTAAGAGGGAATGATCACACAAAGGTTTGGAAGCGAGGCTAGGATTTTCCTATGATGCCATTATTCTCCTACATCCTTTGATACATAGAGAGGGAAGAACCGGGGATTTGGTGGCAAACACCATCAATACTCGCGTCTCATACCTTGATGTGTATATGCAAAGCTGAAAAGAATAATAAAAAAAAAATAATAAGAACATAATAAGTAATAAGTCTGGGGGAGACAAATTGATACAAAAAGTGTGAAAAAGGGTGGTTCCTTTGTTATGATATTGTCTGGTAAAGAGTCTAAAAGGTTCTTGAATATTAACTACAGCGATGAAACTGGCGATGAGGGCTTTACTTGAACAATGATGTGAGATAATGTGTGGAGTCTGGGAAAGCTGCGAATGTCTACGGAGAAGTACATGGTGGTTAGATCAAAAGTTGATCAGGTAACATTTGGGTACTTGGAAAAGGGGTCATTTCGATGGTTCAGGAACAGGTGAGTCTCTACGTTTTCAAACCTCTTTCTCTGTTTAGTCTTCTATTTGCTTGAGGGAAAGCAAAGGCTAAGTCTGGGGGAGTTGATATATCATGGTTTTTACCCTGTTTAGGCCATGATATAAGTATTTTTTATAGAGTCTTTCTAGTGTTTTGTAGTCTTTTAGAGTCTTTTACAGGTCTTAGCACGAATTGGAGCATTATTGGAATTATTGGAGTTCTATGGAGCATTCTGGAGCGAAAGTGAAGTCTGATGACTAAGTGTCCGATCTGAGCGACAAGCATCGATCGATACCCCCTGGTATCGATCGACACCCATCGGAGAAATCATGGGCCGCGACTTTTTATGAAGTTTTGGAGAATTGCAAAAGTGCCCAGAAGTCTCTGATATTTACAAGAAGACCCCAACTCGTGATTTATGTTATAAATAGGTTTTACAGCCACTTGTTTAGGCTATGCTTTATTTTTGCTTGAGTTTAAGAGAGATTTTGTTGAGAGATACAAGTCTGATTTCCCTTTGTCCGAGATCAGATCTCAAACCTTGTTTATCTTTCTGATTTTATATAGAGTATTTTATTCAAACATGTTTATTAATTTAATCTCCATGTCTGAGTAGATCTCTTGTTAGGTTTAGGGATTCTCATAAGGGATTTCATTGAATGTTAGGTTGATTAGTTATTTAGGGTTCATAATCTGAATTAGTTCTTCACCTTAGGTTGTTCTCAAAGCTAATTCTAGATTGATCACCTAGAACTTAGATCTTAGGATAATTGATTAGGCACGACAGTGCAATTAATTACCTGATAGAACTAGGGTGAGCAAATTGATTATTCGCAAAGAAATTTGGTTTAATTGATTTGTGAACATATCAAACTTGAAATTAAGGCTGATTTATTCTTAGGGATTTGCAAAGAAATTTGGGATTCTGAAGTTTAGATTTAGATAGTTTTCGCAACGACAGTTGGTTAATTATGCTATAGTGATTTGAGTTCGAGAACCGTGCTTAACCTGAACCCTGATTAGTTAGTTTATTTGCATTCATTGATTTCCTGAGAAATATCCCTGAACCTATCTTTTCCCAATTGAATTACAATCTCGTTTACTGCTTCCTGTTTTCTGCTTAACCTAAATTGCTTAGCTTAGCTTGATCCTAATAATTTATTGAGTGATTTCTGTGGATCCTTGTGTTCGACCCCTAGCTAGACTACAACTACTGCTTTAGTACTGTTAGGGTATTAAATTGAGCATATCAATTTTGGCGCCGTTGCCGGGGATCCAATTTCACCATTAGATTGTAGCTGTCGAGTTTCGACTAAGCCCGTCAGTATCGATCGATACTACCTAGTATCGGTCGATACCGAGGCGATTTTTTTTGTTGATATCGATCGATACCATCAGTATCGGTCGATACTCATCGTGACTTTGGTTACTAACGTTCTTGATCTTAGTGTTTCAAGTGCATGCCTGTTCGTGAAACCAGAAGAAACAAGAAGACTCAGCTGGTCAATCTTTCGTTAGAGGAACTAGCACGTTTAGAACGCACAAACAGAAAGACAAAGCAGACATCAAGGATGAACAACCTTGTGGTTTTAAGAGCTGATGAAGCTGGTGTCTTGAGAGACCAACAGGGTCATGTGTGCAATGAAGGAGGGCAGCGACTTGATGAGGCTGGAAACATCATTGTCCCTGCTCCTGTTGCTGAGATTGTCGCGCCAGCTGGGCGCGCCAACGCTGAGAATGCTGCAGGTGATCGAGCTAGAACACTTGGCGAGCACAATAGGCCTGATCAGTTCTTTGCCAATCGAGCTGCGATTCGCATACCGACTTTTCAGAGGAATGACTTCGAGCTGAAACCAGCATACTACGCTCTCGTAAGTTAGAACCCATTCCATGGTCTACCTCATGAGGATCCCATGGATCACATCGAAAGGTTCGAGGACTTGGTCACTAGCATGAAGTACAATGGAGTGCCCAATGAGTTCCTTTTCTGTAAGCTCTTCCCGTACTCTCTTGGTGGGGATGCTGCTTATTGGCTGAAGCAGTTAGCTCCTGATTCACTTATTACATGGGATGAGACGAAGAACGCGTTCCTGGTTAATTTCTATGATGATGCAAGATCCGAGGAGCTCAGGAACAAGATCTCCCAGTTTGCTCAAGGTCCGATAGAAGCATACAAGGCTTCATGGGTTCGTTTCAAGTCCTACCAAAGAGACTGTCCGCACCATGGGTTCACTCAGGTGCAGCTGCTGGGCACTTTCTACAGAGGAGTTGATTGGAGATACCAGATGGCAATGGACTCTGCAAGCAATGGGAACTTCTTCACGAGAAATCCGGATGATGCAGTTGTGCTGATAGAGAACTTGGCGTCTAGTAATAGCACCAAGAATGCTGATTTCTCTAATTTGTAAGAACAATAGATCACCCGAGATCTCGCATAACTCGTTTGAAGAAGAGCGGATACGTAGGAGAATCTTCCCCTAGATCATTTTCTATGCAGCCTGAGGAGAGCCAAGGGCGCTCGGACACAACAAGCGTAGAAGACGACACAAATCTTGGCGAGTACTTTGCAAGTCGAAGAAGGTCGATTAGAACTCGTGTGCCAATTCCTCCACGTGACCCGACACCTTCTCCTCCACGTGAACCAACGCCATCTCCAGAATGTAGACCAAAGGTACGATATGTCGGACAGCCTATGGACCCGAATATCGATTACCTCGAGAAGCTCAAGAGGATGGTTATCAAATCAACACCTTGCATAGAATACTCGACTCTCGACATGCTCGGGATTAGAGAAGACGTGATTTGGTATCTCGACGCACTTCAACTTCGACCTTTCATGGAGCTCAACCTTCCTACCTATGAATATCTCACCAGAGAATTCTTAGCGACCGTCACCATGTGTTACAAGAGACGCTCTAATCCAAGAGCCAATGACAGTACACTTACTTTTACCGTACATGGATATTCTTATGCTCTAACTATCCTGGAACTTTGTGAAGCTTTGAAACTTCAATATCTCGAGGAGATTTGAAAGGACCGCTTTTTTTTTTTTTGCATATAATAAAACAATCATTACACAATAATTATTACACGATACAACACAGGTACTACAGCTTACACAAGCTAACGATTTATAACAGTAAAAACAACTGGTATCGATCGATACTCCCCTAGTGTCGATCGATACCCAAACAACAGAAGTAAGCCCCCGGGTCCTAATCATCCCCTCTTCACTGTCTCGATTCCACGATCACGCCTTATCTTTACCTGCATCGACAAAAGTGATGCATCAACATTTGGCTAACCAAATGCTGAGTGAGATTGATCATCCCAACAACAGGCTACCAATAAGCACAATCAACAATTATCAAGAATTAATTTAACGACAATTAAAACTTTCAGCACAAAGCCATAACTGGTATCGATCGATACTCCCATAGTGTCGATCGATGCCCAAACAACACACAACTCCCGACAAGGGACTGGTATCGATCGATACAAAAACCAACACCTGGTATCGATCGATACAACCACAACTCACGTCCACCAACAAGGGACTGGTATCGATCGATACACACGTGGTATCGATCGATGCCCACGAGACCTAAACACAGGAATCGCCATACAAACCACCAAAAGCATCAACCAAGCTTTAACAAGGCACCACACAAGCTTACTTGCTAACCTTTGGTCACAACTCACCTTTTGATACGATGGATCGAGCTCTAAAACAACTTCCCGAGCTCAAGATCGATCTCCCTCTCTTCTCACAAGCTCTCGTCGAAACCAACTCTTCCAACCTCTTCTTCGAGCTTCTCTCAAGCTCAACTCTCTCGATCTCGCAAGATCCAAGCTTCACCAAGATTTTCTTCCTCTCTCTCTCTCCTTCTCTCTCTCTCTCTTTCTTTCTCTCTTTCACGACCAACTATGGTCTTATCCTCCAAGGATAAGCTTTTTATACTCGAAAGAAGATAAGAGAAGAAGACAACCAGGAGAAAACCCGGCTGGTGTCGATCGATACATGCCGGTATCGATCGATACCACCCCCGGAACAATCCGAATTAATTATTTTTCCTCAATAATCAATTCTTCCGGAACACGGGCGCTACAAGATTCACCCCGAGGGGGATCCCGATAAAGATCTATGGAGCATAATGGGACAAGGCGTCTAGGACAACGGAAGATCCAAAGCTTCTTTACTCACGCATCCCGCTGTTCGCTTCGTACACAAGCTCTTAGCACACACCACATTCTCGAGAGCAAACGTGGGAATTATCTGCAAAGGCGAGCTCGTCACTATTCAATTACCATTCACTGAGGACCCGCACTATGCTTGCTTCGCTTATATCATCGCGAAGAATTTGGTGAAGGTGAAACACGAACCGATCGCCACCAATCCCGAGGACACTACTACCGCTTTTGGAGGCATCATCACGACAATTCTACAAGCCTTTTACTTCGATTTTTTGGCCGAGACTCCTCTTCAAGGAACTTGGTTCGATCTCATGCAACATTCACGAGACCGCACTATCTCTCGCGCTTCACTCGACCCCTGTAGATTTGGATTCAATTATTGCACTAACGTCGGTGAGTCATACTTTGTTTTCTTACCTTCTAACTCTGTCCCTAGACTCCGAGAAAGAGCATCATCTAGATGGATACCGGAGACGATGGACTATGTACCTACCGCCCCACGTCTACCATACACTATTGACGAGTTTTAAGTGGCCAAGGCCAACCGAGATGCAGCTGCTGAGTGTACTCGACTGCTTCTACAATCATAGGCCCGTGCACCATTCGCTCCCGCGAGCTCATCACATGCATGCAGACAAGAATACGCATACAAGCGTCTCATGCGCTTCCTCGAAGAACACCACCAGTTCGATGGCAACATGCCCGACCCGGAGACTGATGGCTCAGGCGATGCCTAGCCACACACTTCATCACCACGGTTCAATAAATCTTTTTCCCTTTTCATCTTTTTATTTTTATTTTATTTTCGAACTCTTTTATTTATTTTGATGTCTTTTCCATCTTCTCACCAACTTTTTCACAATGGGGACAATGTGATTTAAGTCTGGGGGAGGATGTTTTTTTTTTTGATAAAAAGGGGAAGGATGTTTATCCGTTACTAATCTCTTTTCTTTTCTATTTTTTGCTTTATTTAAAAATTTCATGTAATCTTTTCTATTTTTATTAAGTATTTTTCAGGAACATTGAAACAAAATTTATGATGATTTTGATCTGTGTGCTTCTACGCTATCTCCATGTGCCAGCTCTTTTGTGGTTTGGTACTAGACTAGGCGATAGCTAGAGTACTTACAATGCGACATCCCCAGAGGATTTCGACCCATAGAGATTCTTTCTGATATGATATACTAGCTAACTTTATTTGAACTTAATATATATTTAATTCTCTTATCAAAAGTTTTAGGCGAGACAACGAGTCATACATCTAGGACATATTTTCATTTTTACCACTCTTTGTTGTCTTAGATGGCCCGTGGATTCGATCCCATAATATTACTTCGCGTGATGTACTCTTGCAACCTAGTAAAAGGGTAAACCCAACACGTCAGTATTCATTCCGACAGTGTCAATTCTCGAGTTCCGATGAGATTGATTTCAGATCTGCAACGACCGCCATTTTTGGTAAAGGGGCCATAGAATACTCTCAATGAAAGCACCAATTTGATAGACTATAGATCTACCAAAAGAGAAGAAAAGAGAAATAAGAGAATAAATGAAGAAAATAAAAAGAGTCGAGAGAGAGAAGGAGTGAAGAAGACAAGATAAACAATTAGAATAAGGAAAGAGAGAATATGATACTGAATGATACTATTTTACATAAGATAAGGAGAGTATAAATACAACCACATAAATGTATTCTCAACATTTAAACTATTATTGAATATTAGTAAAAGACTCTCTCTCATCTAGAGGTTTCTCTTTACACATATTCACTTACTTTTAGCCATTTTGATATTTTTTCTCTTTTTCCCACTTGCGAGCATTTCTCTCATTTGATCTCATCTTCTTTCTCATGAAAGCAATTGTCACTCTCAACCTATCGGAATCATTGAGAAAATAGATGATCATGCTTTGAGAGATACACGACGACGACTCTGTCATTCGATCTTTAACCACCGACGGCAAACGAGTGAGCATCGTTTCCGGTCTGCTCAGGTGAGGAGTTGAAAAATGAAGGATAAACACTTGTCTGGTTAATCAATGGTGAAATCGCACGGCTCATCGATGGAGTCTTCTTCTTCTTTGTCTTCGGCTTCATTGATGAGTACTGGAGAGTTAATAGCAGTGAATGTATTTTTAGATCGACAGAATGTGGGATTCGTCGAAGCTAACTGGCCCATGAGTGATCGCCGCACCGGAGCGACGTGATCGCCGATAATTAGACAAATCTCTGGTGAAAGACAAATCGGAGATGTGGTTTACAATGTTCCCGCGTAATATCTCTGTTTTGGATAATTATCGCCAACTTTTTTGTTTTAAAGAAGCTTCTGTATTTTTAAGGGATTGGAAGAAATAAGTGCCAAAGAGGGAGTTTAGATTTAATAATTTGATGGATGGATTATATACAACGATAGTTTATTTATGGAAAATTGTTCGTTAGCTACACGAACTATACGAGAATGCATGACTACACATCCGAACTAAAATAATGTGTTGATAACTACATCATCTATTGATGTAGTATAGATATACATCCGAACTAACATGAGTCATGTGCCCAACACCATGACCATCACTTTCTTTGCTTTTCCGGTGTACTTGTCGATGGACTCCGGCGCTGACCCGCATTAACTCATTAAATCCGACCCAAATTAAATAAAAACTTAAAAATGAAAACATAAAAACATAAAAAAATGACCTCCTCAACTTGGAGCGTGGAGATTCCAACTTGTGAAAAAAATGTGTTAATTGTTGACCTCTCAATTTGCTTTAGTGAGTACGCCGACAAGCTGCTATGTAGTCTGAATATGATGAATAATGATTATACCAGCTTGAAACAAAGTGACCATCAGCTTCTATATGTTTTGTGCACTCGTAAAATATGGGGTTGGCTGCAATGTGATGTGCGGATTGACTGTCACAATAGAGATATTAGTCGATTATGGATTCATAACGCCCAAACCTGAAAGAGGTTCCCTTACTCATATGAGTTAACTATAAACATATGAGTTTACCTGCAGAGAACGGTGATAGTGGACAAAGCCGAATCACCGTAGACGGAGAGATAAAAATTGTTTTTAAAAGATAAAATAATCGCTTCATCCGATCGTGCTTTAAAATATCGAACCACACGGAGCGCATCTTCCCATTGCTTGTGTCGAGGCTAATGCATAAATTGTGCCAATACACTAACTGCATAACTAAATCCAAGATGAGTGATATTAAGGTAGACAAAACGACCTACACGTAGGTACTGTTCAAGATCATCAAGTAGCAGACTCGTATCTTTAGAAAGATTATGCTTCCGTCCACCAAGAAAATCAACAGACTTAACTCTGAGAAGACCACACACATTGATAATATCAAGTGTGTATTTGCGCTGCGAGAGATAAATGTCGTTGGTTGATTGAGCTACTTCGATACCCAAAAATCTTTAAAAGAACGGAGATCTTTCAAGTAGAAGCATTCGTGGAGATGGCGTTTAAAATGAGCATCATGTCCATCATCGTTATCTGCTATCACCTAGTCATCCAGTTACATCTCGTAAACCGGTTGGCGATCCAAAGGTGGTGGAAGACCTTTTGAGATACCCGACCAATCTAGTGTCATGTGATAAGTTGTGATGTGATGTGATATGATATGGACATATGGTTGCTATATTATTGTCGTGATTTGATTGGCATGCACATGTTGATTGTTGCATGTTCTAGAATTAGTATTTGCTCATGCAATTGGTTAGTAGTGTCGGGAATCATGTGGGCGGACATGACCGTACTCACTGAGTGATCTAGAACACACGTTGCTGAATGATCCCCCAACTCTGCATCCGGTTGCTCGTGGAAACTCTGTTGCGTACCGTCAGCCACGTGAAGACCAATAACGCTACACTCACACTCCTTGGGATAACCAGACAGCTCGGCTTCATAGCATACGGTCATGATGGACTATTAACTTTAGCTTTGGTGAACAAGAAATGAAGAAGATGAAGTTTGTTATTCTCGTTAAAGTGTGATTGTTACAGTAACCTTCCTTATATGAGGAAGGTTCAGTCCGGTTTAATCCGGTTAACCGAAATACAATCTAATTTCGGTTCTATACACTAATATTCCCCCTCAAGATGAGCAGAAGATGGAAAGTAAGCTCATCTTTCTAATGAGGGCCTTGAACTGTGTTGGAAACAAGGGTTTTGTGAACACATCAGCAAGTTGGAGAGTAGTTCGTACATGCATTGTCTTGATCACGCCTTTATCAATACGTTCTCTGGTTGTATGACAATCGTTCTCGATGTGTTTAGTCCGCTCGTGGAACACAGGGTTGTTGGCAATGTGCATAGCTGCTGTAGAATCACAGTAAAGGGGAACTGGATGTTGTTGAGGAGCCTGTAATTCTGTTGCAAGCTTCAGTAACCATTCAATCTCACAAGTAGCTAACGCCATTGCTCTGTATTCCGATTCGGCATAGGATCTTGAAATTGTGTCCTGCTTCTTAGACTTCCAAGAGATAAGAGAAGGACCAATAAAAGTGCATAAACCAGATGTTGAACGTCTTGTGTCTGGACATGATGCCCAATCTGCATCAGTGAATACCTTGAGTTGTAAATCTGATTTAGATGGGTAGAACAAACCCAATCCGATTGTGCCCTTAATGTAATGAACCACCTTATGAGCTGCATTTAGATGGGACTTCTTAGGAGCTGAAGAAAACTGACATAGCTTGTTGACAGCATAAGTGATGTAAGGTCTGGTAATCGTAAGATACATCAGTTTACCAATTAATCTCCTATAAACTTCAGGATCATGCAGCTCTGGTTCATCATTATGAAGAGACAACTTTGTGCTTGGCTCCATTGGGATACTAGAAGGTCGAGAATCCATCAAATTAGTATCTTCCAGTATTCCCAATGCATATTTCCGTTGACATATGGAGATGCCTGCACTAGATCGAGCAATTTCAAGACCAAGAAAATACTTCAAAGAACCTAAATCCTTGAGTTTAAATGCTTTAGCAAGATCTGTCTTGAGTTGAATTACTGTGTCATCATTGTTGCAGGCAATGACGATATCATCCACATAAACTAACAAGGCAATAAAGATATCACCGTCATGCCTAATGAACAGAGCATGATCTGCATGGGACTTTGTGAAACCGAGACTGATAAGAGTTGCACAGAATTTCAAAAACCATTGGCGTGATGCTTGTTTAAGTCCATATAGTGACTTTTTCAGTTTTAACACATCATTCGTAGGTAGAGATTCCCCCTTTCTTGATGTATATCCCGGAGGTAAAGTCATGTAGATCTCCTCATCAAGGTCTCCATTGAGAAATGCATTTGATATATCTAACTGGTGTAGACTCCAGTTCTTTGCAGCTGAAACAGAAAGGAAAATTTTAACTGTTGTCATTTTTGCCACAGGTGAAAATGTGTCACCATAATCGATACCTTATTGTTATGTATATCCTTTGGCCACCAGTCGAGCTTTGAAACGTTCTAGACTTCCATCAGCATTCAGTTTCACTTTGTAGACCCACTTACATCCAATAGATTTCTTTCCTGTCGGTAAAGAACATACCAACCAAGTGCATGTATCTTCCAAGGCAATCACTTCAACATCCATAGCATCATTCCATTCTTTTATCTTTTTAGCTTGAGTGTATGACATTGGTTCAAAATATTGATCTATTGCACAGACATAGGCTTGATGATCTTCAGACAGTTTTGTGAAGTTGATGTAAGCAGAGATTGTATATCTTGCATTTGAAACTGAGTTGCAGTAATAGTCTTTGAGATGGGAAGGAGTCTTGCTTTGTCTCTTAGACATTTCTGTTTCAGAGACTATTGTGGATGTAGGATCTTTTACCAGAGTAGTGTCCTCATTATCATCTGATGCAGAGTTGTTGAAAACATCATCTGCAGACTGAGGATTATTTGCAAAAGGATATATAGTTTCAAAGAATACCACATGTCGAGATATAGAGATACTATTAGTCTCTAAATCCAGAACTTTATATCCCTTGTAGCCAGCAGGATATCCGAGAAACACACAAGCTTTAGACCTAGGTTAAAACTTGTGTCTTTGCTGTGATGAAGTGGACTGATAACATAATCATCCAAATACTCGAAGCAAAGAATAATCTGGTACCTTCGAATGAAGCAGCTCAAAGGGAGACTTGTTTGATAGTAGAGGAGATGACAATCTGTTTATCAGGAACACTGCAGAGAGAATACAATCTCCCCAATGTTCAAGTGGGACATGTGACTGAAACATTAGAGCTCTCGCAACGTTAAGTATATGTTGATGTTTCCTCTCAACGACAGAGTTTTGTTCTGGAGTTTCCAGGCAAGAATGATGAGGAACAATCCCTTTCTTCAAAAACTATTCTATAAATTTCAGTTCAGGGGCATTGTCTGACCTGACTGATTTTACATTCTTCTCATATTGTGTCTCCACCATACGTAGGAAGTTGGGGAAGACATGTTGAACATCTGCCTTTGTTTTCATCAAGAAAATCCATGTAGCACGAGTATGGTCATCCACTACTGTGAGGAAATAACGATAACCTTCCACTGTAGGGACTGAAAAAGGACCCCAAGTGTCTATATGAATCAAATCAAAGGCATTGGATGACATGTTGTTCTTAGATTTGAAGGGAATATGTTTTTGTTTAGCCAATTGGCAAGTGGCACAATGAACTGAATCTTCTTTATTTCTTTTCTGTAGGCCAAGTACATTATTCAGAAGATCAATTTTATCATAGGAAGGATGCCCTAACCTATTGTACCATAAGGAAGCATCTACCACAACAGAAGAGCAAAAAGGAACAATGTCTTGAGAAGAACTTGAAAAAGTTGTTGTATCCAGAACGTATAGTCCAGCAAGTTGTCTACCCTGTCCAATCATTTTCCCCTTGATACGATCCTGAATCACGCAAGAATCTTGATCAAAACAAATTCGTGAGCTTAGATCTTTGGTCATTTGACTGACACTTAGTAGATTCAGCCGAAAGTCAGGGATAAACAAGACATTGTTCAATATAATGTAATCATTCAATCTTATCTTCCCAACACCTGAAATCTTGACATTCATGCCAGTAGGAAGTGTGACTGTATTACTTAAATCAGTGGATAGGCTAATAAACAAGTTCCTGTCATGGGAAACATGATGAGTGGCACCATTATCTATGATCCAAGTTTGTGCAGTTAACACTTTCCTAGTAGCTGTCAGAATTCCAATAAAACATAGCGTAGAAGAAGAGAATGAAATACCATCAGCAACTAGACCATTGATAGCACTTGTGGAAGAAGATGCTATGGTTGGTGCTTGATTTGTAGGAGCCTGCAGTTGTGTGCTGAAGCATGCTATCACATCCTGCATTTGACTATTTGACATTCCTCCAATAAACTCAGCTATGTCATTTGGACCAATTCCAGTATTATCAGGGCCCTTGTTTCCAGCTAAGGTCAGACTTGCTACCACTGGTTTGGTATAAGGTGCTTTGTCCTGTGATGTGTATTTCTCAGAACTTGGTTTGGTTTTGTGTTTAAAACCAGGAGGATAGCCGTGTATTTTGTAGCATCCATCCACTGTGTGTCCCATATAGCTACAATGGGAGCATTGAGGTTTGTTTTGCCTGGGATTATTGTTGTAAGACGACTTTGTTGCATTAACCGAGATAGAGTCAGGTGGAGCAGCTGAAATGTTGAATGCAGATGCATTGTTTTGAGTGATGAAACCAAAATTTCTCTGACTGTGATCTTGATCCAACAAGTTGTATATCTCAGCCAGTTCTGGGATCGTCTTCTTCATGATGATTTGGCTACGAATGGTCGCGTAAGACTCATTCAATCCTGCCAGAAACTTGATGATTTTAGCATGTTCAGCCTGTGTGTCAATTGCTTTACAACACTTGCATATATGACAGGTGCTAGCACATTCAGCTCCATCCAGATCATCCCATAATGTCTTCAAAGCAGTATAATAGTCAGAAAGATTCATCGATCCTTGCTGGAGAGACCAGATTTGTTGCATCAATTGATAAGAACGAGGAAGGTTCGTGATATGGAACCTGACCAATAAATCTTTCCAAATGTCTGAAGCGTTGTTAAACCGAAGGATACTTCTGTAGATCTGCTTTGAAACTGAGTTCAACAACCAAGATTTCACCATAGAGTTGCAACAGACCATATTCGAAAACTAGGATGCGATTCTGGTGGTCTCGGAAGAGATCCGTCAACAAAACTAATTTTGTTCTTCGCATCTAAGGCAACATACATGGCTATTTTCCAAGTAGAATAGTTTGTTCCGTCTAATACCTCAGAGATGATCGTGCTTCCAGAATTATCACCGTTCGTCAGAGCGTATGGTGAATAGACCATATCCGTGAAGTCGATCGAAGGTCGCAGAATCATCAGAGGTGTTTGAGTTGATTCTAGAACAATTGGTGGTGGATTTGAGGATGATTCACCACGGAGGGGAGTATTTCCAGCTGAGGCCACCGATTTGCCACCGCGACGCCGTAAATTGCGAACGGAAACCATCGCGAATGTCGGAGAAAGCTGGGTCAAGGATTTTGGGGAAATTTTTTGGGAAAAAGAAGGATTCAACGAGCTGAATCAATGAAGATCTCGAAGAATCAAAGAAAATGAGCAATGCGGCGGAGCAATATGCTCTGATACCATATTAGCTTTAGCTTTGGTGAACAAGAAATGAAGAAGATGAAGTTTGTTATTCTCGTTAAAATGTGATTGTTACAGTAACCTTCGAGGAAAGTTCAGTCCGGTTTAATCCGGTTAACCGAAATACAATCTAATTTCGGTTCTATACACTAATATGGACTCTGATCTGATTCAACGTGCAAGAGGAGGAAGCAGGAAAAATCACAAAGCGTATCCATCTCAACAAGAATTACTCGAATCTATCAAACTTGATTTGACCGGGTTCAGTAAGTTGCTATTTTGTTTACAGGATTCAAGATTCTTGTTATTACATTTCAAAGTAATCACGCCATTACAGAGCTGATCATCAGTCATCACCACTATACTGGCAAGAGTGCATAATTATTATTCATTCATTCAAGAAAAAACCTGAACAAAAAAAATGATCAACTGAGAATATCAACCCTCTTCAAGTAAATCCAATATTCATTATTTTATAACCATTGGAACAGTTACATAATCTACAGGAAACAAATAAATACAAGGCGATTCCATTGATCTGACACTAAATTTGTAAGTACCAAAGTCACCGGAGTCTTCTATGTACAGAGATGGTTGATCAATGATCACCAAAAGAATTCACAAGTCAGAACCAATAAAGCAAATCACTTTCAAGGTTCTAACACCTCAGCCAGACAACCATCTTCTAGGGCAACACGTTTCAGATCAATGATAAACTGATCTCGAAGAAACCCGAAACCAAAAGTCCCATTTTCGTACAACCAGACCCGCCCTTCCCCTCTGGAAAAACCAATGCCATTACCCACTTCTCCCGGCCCCACCAGATCATAACTAGAGATCATGTACAACATTCCAGATACAACTTCTTCATGAGCTTCTCCTAGGAGAGGAGCGATATGGATTCGACCATCCAATATCATCTCTTCTTCAACTGAAAACGGAGATCTGATAAAAGTATGATTCGGTGTCCAGAACACAGGAGAAGTGTGCCCTGAGAGTGACAAGTCCTCTACTTTTCTGCATATAATGCCTCCAACTTCATCGTATTTCACCAAAAATAACTCCAGGTTCCTTCCCTCACAGAAGCCCTGCCCAATTCATGAATCACTCACAATGAGCTGATGAAACTTAACAACACAACCATTCATCATCAAAAGAAATGATCACTGCACTATTGCGAAGATTGTTCTTTTCAATCATCCCCTTTTGAAATGAGGATCTTAGCAACAAATTAACTAGCTTTTTCTCAATCTCAAACATTATCAATGATAATACTATAGCTGATATCAACTTGAAGAAGTTGCAGAACCAGACCTTCCATAAGCCCTGTAATGGTTTAGTAGGCGTAGGCGAGAAATCAGAAACCTTAATAAAGTGTTCTGGTTCCCACTTGATCCTCGCTTGTCTCTCCTTTTCCTTCTTCCTATGTCTCCTTCTTTCACCTCCTGGGCTCGTCCTATTCGCCAATTGAGTATACATTTCCGAAACAACAAAGCTCGGCGATGTCACATCATCGCTCTCGTCGTCTCCGGATCTAGATCCTTTAGAAACCGGACTCTTCTGCTCTTCTCGAAAACATCGATTCTCCTCCACCAAGATATGACCATTTCCCATGAAATTCACATCCACTGGAACGAGATTGCCTCTCGAATCATCTAATTCGTTTAGATCAGTAGCACCAGATCTCAGATTCCCATCGAGATCCAGAAAATTTTCAGTTCGTCCCTCAGACGAAATCCCCATCACGAGAAACGGAGTCTTTCGTACCTGATATGTGTCATTGTTAATGGCCAAAACCCTAGATCCCAAGACGAAAGAGGAACCCCACTCGAAGAAAATCAACGGCGGCGATGAATCGGCGGGATTTGCTCGGCCGCAGAGTCGCCAGAATCCAATCAGATTCTCCAGTCCCTTCAGAGTCTTGTATAGGAGCCGATATGCGATTCGACCGATTCCCCATTTCTGGATCTGCGTTTTCTTCCCCCATCTCCGATCGCACATAACGTGCCACATTTTTCTGTCTTCACGACATAACGAGGCGAAGCGTTTTGATGTGCAGGCGAAGCTGGAGATCTCTGTAGGTGAGAGGAAGGACAAGACGCGGAGCTGGAGATCTTCAGGGATTTCGCAGAAGGGAAGTGCCATTTTTTTCTCAGATTGAAACTTTCTCGGGGAAAATAATTTTAGAGTTTGGCAGCCAGATAACATAAGGTGAGGATGAAAAGCAGAGACTTTTAGGACAATGAGGTAATCGGATTTATGGAATTCTCAGAAGTTAGAGAATATTCGGCAGACAAGAGGGAGATTCATGGTGTCAACCAGATTGGTCTGGCCCGAGTTTGACGTTTTGAAAATTGAATCGAAACCTTTTTTTTTTTCCTATACTAAACAAAAATAAAAAGGAAAATTGATTCTCACCTACACGAAATATATCATAATGCATATTTACATATCCGAAATAAAACAATATTCTAAAAACTACATCAACAATTGATATAACATAGCCAACTACACGAAATATACAATAATGCATGGGTACACATTGAAAGTAAAACAATGTTCTAAAAACTATATCAACAATTGATATAGCATAGCTGATATGCTCAAATTAATACCCTAAAAAGTACTAAAGCAGTTGCTGCAGTATATCAGGGGTCGAACACAAGAACTCAGAGAAATCACACAATAGATTGTATAAAATCGAATCAAGCTAAGCGAATCAGATGAAACAAAAACAATAAACAGTAAAAGAGTTGTAAATTCGATGGAGAGAATATAGGCTTAGGGTATTTCTCAGGAAATCAATGAATGCAGATAAACTAACTAATCAGGGTTCAGGTTACGCACGGTTCTTGAACTCAAATCACTAAAGTATAATTGACCAACTGTCGTTGCGAGAATTATCTAAATCTAAACTTCAGAATCCCAAATCTCTTTGCAAATTCCTAAGAATAAATCAGCTTTAATTTCAGGTTTGATATGTTCACAAATCAATTAAACCAAATCTCTTTGCGAATAATCAATTTGCTCAACTTAAATTCTGTCAGATTGCTCAATTGCACTGTCGTGCCTAATCGATTAACCTAAGATCTAAGTTCTAGGTGATCAATCTAGAATTAGCTTTGAGAACAACCTAAGGCGAATAACTAATTCAGATTATGAACCCTAACAATAAATCAACCTAGCATTCAAAGAAATCTCTATGAGAAAACCCTAAACCTAAAGTGGATCTACTCAGACATGAAATTTTTTCTCAGATTGAAACTTTCTCGGGGAAAATAATTTTAAAGTTTGGCAGCCAGATAACATAAGGTGAGGATGAAAAGCAGAGACTTTTAGGATAATGAGGTAGGTAATCGGATTTATGGAATTCTAAGAAGTTAGAGAATATTTGGCAGATAAGAGGGAGATTCATGCTGTGAACCAGATTGGTTTGGCCCGAGTTTGACGATTTGAAAATTGAATCGAACCGATCTGTGAAATACACCTTCTTTTTTTTCCCCTTTACTAAACAAAAATAAATAAGGGTGAATTAGGTATGTAACCAAGATAGCCCTATTTCTCTCCCAATTTCATCGAACCGCCGCCAAAGCAAAAAAATTTCCGACCGTTACTGGCGCGCGACGGCTCTCTCAGCGTCACCGTCAGCGTCGATGATCTTAGGCAAGATCTTGCTTTTCCCTTTGTTTAGATTTTGTTTATGGTTCTGCTACAGCTTCCTCCGATGTTTTGTTGGTGAAGAAGCTTCCTTGACAGAGGCTTTAACAGCCCGACCTGGCTGTAAACATCCCTAAACCAGCCCAACTAGAAAAAGCCCAACAAGGAAAACCCTAACCCTAGAGTTTCCTCACCTCTATAAATAGAGAGAGCTCGTGGCAGAGAAGAAGCAGAGAGAAATCGCGGTGAATCCCTGTTGAAATCACCTCTGAGCAACCACCGTCGAACCACCTCGAAGGAGAAGACATCGCAACCACCTAGAAGCAAAGGGAAGACATATCAGACCCATTCTGGTAGAAAGGAGGAACGAACGGTCAAACCAGATCCAAACGATCTGAAACTTGGTGAGTACTTTCTTGACTCTCTAATATATCCAACGCCGAAAGCGGATTGTTATTCGGAGTTGTGATATAAAAGTTATTGATGTTTTCCCATGCCTGATATGTGAAGTGCGGATCTGCGACCAGTGATAGGAGAAACCGATCTGGAGGTTCGGTAGTGATCCGATCAAGCTGATATATGGTAAGGATGTTTGTTACCCTTAGATCTAAGTCTCTGTGAAATATCTCGGTGTGCTACCTTGTTGTTTAGAAGTTATGTTAGTTTTACCGAGACTGTTCTGCGCAGTGCACATGTTAGACCAGTCTAGCGAGTTGAGTTGTTTGGATAGGAAAATCAATCTGGATCGACCTAAAACTTTGCAGAGATCATAAAGACACGTGGATCTAGCTCTCGGTTGAAGGATAACTGATTTGAGGCTCAGGAGCATCTGCAATCGTGTTGTCAATCAGTGGCTAAGGTGAGGGTTAGATCTAGGCTTTCTTCTTGTTTAGTTGTTTCCTTTTAGTGTGTTGAGTCTAGATCTATTTAGGTTAGGGCGTGTTACGGAGTACGGACACGTTTTAAGTGTGCATATTGTTTGATCTGCATCTGATGAATGAAATGGATTAAGAACGCATTAGATGAATAACCTGCATCCTTGTTTTATCACCCTGTTGTGTGAATAATGCTTGTAGTTTAGTTAGAAAATGAGGTCATCGTCACTGTGAGGGGATCAGTGGTACGATTTGATTGATAGATCCAAAGGAACCTTCCCGAGCTCTAGGCCAGTGAGCCAAGTTTGAGAAACGACCGGAGAGCCTGGTAGATTCCCTTGCTTGTAAATTGATTGTGCGCTGGTAGAGCGTTATGTTTGATACGTGTGTAAATTTAGACTTGATATATTGGAAAGAAATGGTTGAATGTGTTGAGAGTGTAGGTTTAGTTCTCACTGGGTAATCCAAATTACTCATCCGTCTCCCTTCTTTTCAGGTGAGTCTGATGAGGACGAATTTGAAGAACTAGATGGTGATTCCGGTGTGGTGTGCGATTTTGGGAGTTCGGAAGTTCTCTTTTGGGTTTTATTTGACATTTCTGTTATTTTATTCTTAAGACAATTATTCGGGAAATGAATGAGAGAAGTATTATCTAGAAAGTGGTTACTTGCGTAATGAGTTATTGTTAACCAACACGTCGTCTTTACGGAGATAAAGAGGCGGGGTCGAGGGTGGCATTGCCGATTCGTCTGGTTCCTTCGAGAAGGCGGGTTCGGAGTGTTACAAGTGGTATCAGAGCGGGTTTCGAGAGGAGGGTTAATCTAGGTTAGTGGGTTTGGGATAAATCGGATTTCAAAGTTTTTCAAAATGGGGATTTTTCAAAACGTTATAAAACTACCACCTAGATGAGCCTCCAGTTATTATTATTTTATTTTGCAGGGAGATCAGTCTTTACGGGACTGGACTGACTCACTTGTTATCGGGTGTGCGAATGTCGCCAAAGAGAGCATAAGGTAACCATCGAGGATAAGTGCCGCTATTTTGGATCACCGAGCGATTGGACCAGCTGCAAGGAGCTTCGTGGTTTGTAAGGTTTGGAAGCCTTGGACCAAGTGTGATTGTAATGGAGGATACGCGAGGCTAGAACAAAAATGAAGTTCTAAGGTGGGCAATGAACAATATAGTGATTGGGTATCACATAGCGAACAATGGAACGTTCCTACTAATAGCCGGGTGTGCCGAGAGAAAAGATCCGGAGGACGAGATCTTACAATGAGCATGCCAATCACGTTTCTTTACACGTCTAGGAAGCACCCTAAAGTAAGCGAACTGGAACCAGTGTGGAAGGACACCACACATATACTTCTTCAAGGAGCATGTACGGGTTTGGATGATGATTATCTGACGGAAAATATATCATAGGAAGTGTAAGGCGTGCAGATGGTAAAAGCGAAGTTCATAGTTCCTAGTGGACTACATCAAGTTACCATTACCCGAATTGAAAGGGATATGGTGACAAGTTACCGTTACCCGAATGGAAAGGGATATGGTGACAAGTTACCATTACCCGAATGGAAAGGAATATGGTGACAAGTATCATTACCCGAATGGAAAAAGAGATATGGTAACAATGGAATATGCTACTGGTCAGCCCAAAGCGAGTGCGGTAAGGAAGTAACTTGGGTGGTTGCAATGCAGATTGAGTAAGAAAGAACGAAAAAACAGAAATGGACATGATAACCCGTATAGTTCAGCGTGGCTTTGGAACAAGCTCCGGATAACGGTCATCCGTTGAACAGAAGGGTGTAAAAAGAAGAGTCCTTGTCAAGTGCGCATAAATTACTAATCAGGCCATGTGTTATGGAATTCACTAAAGCTAGGTGGTAATTGATTTTTTTCTTGGGAAGGTGAAAGGAATTAACTAAGGACTGTGAAAAGGAATTCACCAAGAAATGTAAGGAGTAGTTGTTCACATTTGGAGCTATCCCTAGTGCAAAGACTTCAAGGACGTGCTTGGAAGTAACTTCGGGAAAAACGGATGGAAACGTGAATCCCAATTGGAACAGGGACCCCGAAGAAAGTGTTAGGAAAACACTACGACGGCTTGATAGGTTGGAAAACCTTGAAATAGAAATCAGTTGTGTAATCAGAGTGAGCGCAGCGGAAGCGTGGTGGGTCATAACCCATAGGTCTCATGAAGTCTTAAAGGTCATGGCTATCATCTATCTTCAGCATGGTATAAGGTAAGGTAAGAATATCTATTTGCGCAACAATCATCGCTACAACAGCACAACACCAGAAGATCCATTGAGGAAGATCCATTTGGAAGTGGAGGATTCCCATCATGATTAGAATTGCTCGAAGGATGAGTGTTCTATCTAGGATCTAGGAGGTTAACAACTATGACACCGGAAGTCCCATGTGTTCATACGGGTAGGCATCGATTTGAACCATATTCAAGGACAGAGATGGTGTTATGTTCGACCCTAAGTTGGAAAACTGAAGGTATGAGTAAACCCTTTTCCGCGAAATGGACGCTGGAAGTAAAGCATCACCCACCCACCAACCCATGGTATAAATGAGAATCAAGAGCCTTGCAGGCAACATCTACGAGAAGGACACTCCGAAGTTTGTTAAGATCTGCTGAGAAATAGATGGTATCCGTGAGGAAACGTGGGAGCCGGAGCAGCAAATGCGAAGAGATTACCCTGAGCTCTTTAAGGACAAGAGCGGAACCGGAGATGTAGTGGTGAATTCGGGGACGAATTCTTTTCAAGGAGGGGAGAATTGTAACATCCCTAAAGCAGCCCAACTAGAAAAAGCCCAACAAGGAAAACCCTAACCCTAGATTTCCCTCACCTCTATAAATAGAGAGAGCTCGTGGCAGAGAAGAAGCAGAGAGAAATCGCGGCGAAGCCCTGTTGAAATCACCTCTGAGCAACCACCGTCAAACCACCTCGAAGGAGAAGCCATCGCAACCACCTAGAAGCAAAGGGAAGACAGATCAGACCCGTTCTGGTAGAAAGGAGGAACGAACGGTCAAACCAGATCCAAACGATCTGAAACTTGGTGAGTAATTTCTTGACTCTCTAATCTATCCAACGCCGAAAGTGGATTGTTATTCGGAGTTGTGATATAAAAGTTATGGATGTTTTCCCATGCCTGATCTGTGCAGTGCGGATCTGCGACCAGTGATAGGAGAAACCGATCTGGAGGTTCGGTAGTGATCCGATCAAGCTGATATTTGGTAAGGATGTTTGTTACCCTTAGATCTAAGTCTCTGTGAAATATCTCAGTGTTATACCTTGTGGTTTTGAAGTTATGTTAGTTTTACCGAGACTGTTCTGCGCAGCGCACATGTTAGACCAGTCTAGCGAGTTGAGTTGTTTGGATAGGCAAATCAATATGGATCGACCTGAAACTTTGCAGAGATCATAAAGACACGTGGATCTAGCTCTCGGTTGAAGGATAACGGATTTGAGGCTCAGGAGTATCTGCAATCGTGTTGTCAATCAGTGGCTAAGGTGAGGATTAGATCTAGGCTTTCTTCATGTTTAGTTGTTTCCTTTTAGTGTGTTGAGTCTAGATCTATCCAGGTTAGGGCGTGTTACGGAGTACGGACACGTTTTTAGTGTGCATATTGTTTGATCTGCATCTGATGAATGAAATGGATTAAGAACGCATTAGATGAATAACCTGCATCCTTGTTTTATCACCCTGTTGTGTGAATAATGCTTGTAGTTTAGTTAGAAAATGAGGTCATCGTCACTGTGAGGGGATCAGTGGTACGATTTGATTGATGGACCCGAGACCAGCAGTCTGGTAGGCTTCCAACGGGGTTAAAAAGAGCCTTCCCAAGCTCTAGGCCAGTGAGCCAAGTTTGAGAAACGGTCGGAGAGCCTGGTAGATTCCCTTGCTTGTAAATTGATTGTGCACTGGTAGAGCGTTATGTTTGATACGTGTGTAGATT
Organism: Eutrema yunnanense; assembly: GCA_002933935.1. Classification (NCBI taxonomy): domain Eukaryota; kingdom Viridiplantae; phylum Streptophyta; class Magnoliopsida; order Brassicales; family Brassicaceae; genus Eutrema; species Eutrema yunnanense. The sequence continues at coordinate 364,260 of PKML01058140.1, read as the reverse complement.
TAGACTTGGCATATTGGAAAGAAATGGTTGAATGTGTTGAGAGTGTAGGTTTAGTTCTCACTGGGTAATCCAAATTACTCATCCCTCTCCCTTCTTTTCAGGTGAGTCCGATGAGGACGAATTTGAAGAACTAGATGAGTGATTCCAGTGTGGTGTGCGGTTTTGGGAGTTTGGAAGTTCTCATTTGTGTTTTATTTGACATTTCTGTTATTTTATTTTTAAGACAATTATTCGGGAAATGAATGAGAGAAGTATTATCTAGAAAGTGGTTACTTGCGTAATGAGTTATTGTTAGCCGACACGTCGTCTTTACATAGATAAAGAGGCGGGGTCGAGGGTGGCATTGCCGATTCGTCTGGTTCCTTCGGGAAGGCGGGGTCGGAGTGTTACCCTCGCCTTCCCAAAAGAACCAGACGAATTGGCCGTGTCATCCTCAATCCCGCCTCTTATTCCCTTAAAGACGACGTGTTGGCTAACAATAACTCAGTACACAAGTAACCACTTTTCTGAATAACACTTCTCTCATTCATTCTCAAATGATTGTCTTACAAAATCCAACATATATCTTAAATAAAACCAAAGCAAATAACACATAATTATCTTTAAAATGAAATAGCCGAAATGCCAATTAAAACCAAAATAGAACTCCCAAAGTCCCCTAAATGCGCACCACACCAGGGTCACTCATCCAGTTCCTCGAACTGATCATCATACCCACCTACAAGAAGACAGAGAGGGGTGAGTAGGCCTGGGCATTTTCAGTTCCTGTTCGGTTCCGGGTATTTCGGGTATTGAGGTTTAGGATCCATTCGGTTCTGAAATGAATTTGGTTCGGTTCCGGTTCGGTAACAGTCGGTTCGGTTCCTAGGTTTCACAACCGGAAAATACCCGAACTTTTTCGGTTCTTTTTCGGTTCCGGGTCGTTTTCGGATATTTATTACCCGAAATGCCTAAAATATACCCGAAATGCCTAAAATATATCCGAAACCTCGAAAAAGTTTAAGAAAAATATACCCGAAAATCCAAAATTATATCCGAAAATCCAAAAATATACCCGAAAACAAAAAAAAAAACTAAATAAAATATACCTATAATACCGAAAATATACCCAAAAATCTGATATATATTTAATATTTTTGGATATATAATTATATTTTGGGTATTCGGGTACCCAAAATATTTTCGGTTCGGTTCTGGGTATTACCTGATATCCATGGGTATCAATGAGTAGGATCCAATGGGTATTTTGGCAATTTCGATTCGGTTCCGGTTTGGGTATTTCAGTTTGGTTCCGGTTCGGGTATTTCAGTTCCGGTTATTTTGCCCAGCCCTAGGGGTGAGCAATTGAGATTACTCAGTGAGAACTAAACTTAGATCCCTTCACCACACCCACTTATATTCAACCAACATGCCAAAAATAATTATAAACAAGCAATCACACATCACGCTCTAGAAGCGTCCACACAACTACACAAACAGAGGAGTACGCATCTCTTATCGAGCCCATTGCTCAATCGCATAAATGTGTACAGACTATGAGGGCTCGCCAAAACCTTCCACGGCGTTGGTTTCAATTCCAAGGTATTCACTCCATCCGTTCCATCAAACAATACGTACCACAAGCGTCTTCATCTCCTTGTGACGAACACCTTGTAGTGCTTTCACACCATCTAGCTACTTTACACGCACTAGTCACACAACATGATTATCAAACAAGTATGCTGGTTTTTCATCTAATGATCTCCTAGTCCATATTCGTTTATAAGATGTAGATCTAACCTTATGCATCACACAATGTGCCCATTCTTCGTAGCACGCGGCATATATCTAGACTCAACAAACCAGAAGAAGACAAGAGAACATAGAGAAAAGCATAGATCTAATCCTCATCTTAGAGATCTTGATGTTAGGGTTCTAAAAAAGGAAGACATGTATCAGATATGCACTAACGACGGCTCGAAGCAACTGATTCAAGGAGACGGCGACTCAGTGCAATCTCGCGATGGCTTCTCCTCGACGTGGCGGTGAACGACAGCGGTGGCGTGACTGCTCGGCGGTGGCCGGCGGCTGGTGGCTCTAGTGGTCGATCACTGCTAGGGTTTTCTGTTTGCAAAAGAGCTTCTCCATCATCTAATAATTCACTTATATAGGGATAAAAGTTAGGGATTTCTTGTTGGACAGTTTCTTGTTGCGCTTTTTCCTAATGGGTTGGGATAGGGATGCTACAACTGTCCCCTCCTTGAAAGGAATTCGTCCCTAAATTCACCTCCACACCTCCGGTTTTGCACTTGTCCTTAAAGAGCTCGGGGTAACCCTTCCGCATTTTCTGCTCCTACACCCACGTTTCCTCACATATATAATCTCTTTCCGAGCAGACCTTGACAAATTTTGCTCTCTTTCCACGGATCTCCGTTTTCGAGTATTCTACTGGTGTACTCAGAATCGATAAATTCTTGCCCAAATCACTTGGTAGTTGAGACAAAATGAGCTCAAGATCCCTTACTACATTCCTCAGGAGTGAGACATGGAACACATCATGAAATTGTGACAATTCTTGCGGTAGCCCCAATCGATATGCCACTTCTCCGATTCTTTCAATAATATGATACGGTCCCATGTACCTTGGCTTAAGTTTCTTCAACTTCCGATGTTTATCATTTCCTCCGAACGCTCTCAATTTTAATCACACCTCATCTCCCACTTCAAATGCTAAGTCTGTCTGACGCTAATCTGCATAACTTTTCTGACGGTCATGGGCCTCCTTTAGCCTTTTCTTAAGCAGTTCTACTTGTTCGATCGTCTCTTATATTCCAGGTCTCTCTTTTCTCCCACTTCTGTCCAACAGAGGGGTGTACGACACTGTAACACCCCCGACGCGCCCTAGGTCCCCGTCAAGGTACGAGCCGGTGGTGTGACATAAGGGGCGAACGATCGCCGGGACAATCCAGCCAAGGCAACCCATATCACCTCACCAGACCGTTCCGATGACTTCTCTTACCCTTTTACCTATCGGCCAACAACCTAAGGCTTTCCAACCCGTTCTGTGGCCGAGAGTTGTTCCAACCCGAACTTGGTATTGTATCGTAAGAATCAAGGTTTTATGCATAAAATCACATCCTTTATTAATTTTTGAAATACTTTAGAAATCACAAGACTAATCTCGACGCGTCTTTATCATAAAACTGTACATACTACAAACGTAAAGATTCTTACAAAACACCGCAAATCTACTCTGGCTTGCCTAGTGCATGATGCCTTCCTCTAGCGCCCCCACTAAGGTTACCTGCGAGACAAAGATTTTTCATGAGAATTCCTAATGAATACTCAGTGAACTCAGGGCCCTCTACATCACGTTAGTCCCACACAATCCCTTCCCCAGATAGTCGACGCCTAAATGCTACAAGGAAAGCAATGCACATGTAAGCCTGATAACACTGGTTTTGACCATTTTTATGGATCACTTTAATATCTTTTGCAGGTGTTTTAACTCTGTTTTCAATGGTTTTCAAGTGATTTCCATGTTTTAGAGTTTTAAAAGACATTTCAGGTAACTCGGGATAAAAGAGTGCATTTCAGAACAAAAGTACGTTTTTGGATAAACTCAGACAGTCAGAAGTCTTGCATTCAAAAAATCGTCTGATCATCCCCAAATCTGGACAAAACAAAGAAAACACAACCAACTTTCAAATGCATTTGGTTTGGAGATATTCCAACGGTTGGATCATCAAATATTCACGAAGCACCAAAGACAGACAAAGCTGCCTTGAAGCAGAGCCACCGTGGGCAGGGAAGCTCCACCCGCGGCCAAGAGGCGTTCCGCCGCGGTCAGAGAAGCTCCGCCCGCGGCCAACGAGCATTCCACCGCGGGTCGAGACCACGCTGATGCGTACATATTTTAACTAAGCTTCATGTTTTATAATAACCATAAATGTCTACAAGTGCACAGACGTGCGTTGTGGTATTTAGGGGTCAAACCACATAGATTTTGTTGTTTTGGTACGAATCAATCGGATACTAAAATCCAATGTTCTAAAAATCGCTCTAGTCGGCGACTAGGCGGGCGACTAGGCGCCCATGAAGACAGAGCCGCCGCGATTTTAGGCTAGGCGAAGGAGCAAATCAGTTTTAAGAAAAATTCACTTTTTTTTTTGTTGCTTCACGTTTAGAATAGGTTTTTGTATGGTAGATCCTAGATCCATAAGTTTTATGGAAACACAACAAAAAACACACAAAAGAATGATGAATTATGTAAAAAAAATGTCAAAAACGGCTGAAATATTAGGGTTGCAGCAGTGGACACTCGGGGAAGAAGATGAAGGCAAAAAGACAGTTTTGCTCTTCATTAAAAAAATTTACAAAAATAAACAAAATTACACTACACTTCCAAGACCACCATAGACTATTAACATTTAACTCTGATATTAAATATATATCCATATGAGTAAAAAAATTCCCTTAACGCCTAGGCCCCGCGTAGGCTCCGATTAATCCGCCTAGGCGCTAGGCTCCTATCGAGCGCCTAGCGACTTTTATAACCTTGCTTAAATTAAACTAAAACAAAAATAATTTTGGTTTGGTTTTGAATCACTAAAGCCTAAACTAGAGAATAAGATAAACGAGGTTGTAAATATTTAAACGGAATGCTAGGCTTTCGGAAACTCCTTAGGGATCATGGTCGATTATAGTAAACAATGGACTAAGATTTGTAAGATGATTTTTATCATCTTTGGATTCTCAAAATTGGAACACGGACACTATGTGTAGTCTAATTTCGTACATCCTACACACCTACTACTTTAGTACTCGACCGATAGCTTTCCTCTCCGGCTGCGCAAAAAGTTAGTGATTATACTCAAAAGTCGTTAATGCTCACAATCCCTCCACAAGTATACTTTCGAAATCTTGTGACAGTTTTGCTCGTCTACCCTTGGTCAAGATATTGATCCAGTATTTTCGTAGTTTTAAAAATACCTTAGTTCAATTGCAAAGATGAATAATCAAGCAAAAGCATTAACAATAAGGATAGAACGAATAACCTTAGTCGAAGTCTTAATCCAATAGCTTAATAATAAATCGATCCATAAGAGCCCCTCGGGATTTCTATGCCCAACGAGGGAGCTACTCAATCATACTGTAACAAAATATCATAAAAGCAATAAAGGATTGCAGAGTTAAAGAGATAACAAAGTAAGAACGAAGAACACGGATGAAGATGGAGATCAAATGGTGATCTCCTTGCGCCTCCTCCTCTTTCTTGGTATCGCCTCTCTATTCCCCTGTCTTCTCTAGTCTAAAACGAGTTGAGTTCTTAGAATGACCTAAAACGAGTATTTGTAACTGAAACACCCCGTCCCGGCTTCTAAGCCTTGGGCGGCCGTTCCCATTCGGATCACTAAGTGATTCCGAGCCATCCAGTCCGTTTTAATGGTCCTTTAATTACTAAGTCAATATTCGAGGTTCCAGGTGACAAGCAAGTAATAAAACGGTGGATTTTTATATCATAAACAAGATTCGATACAAGATTCGGTACACATATCTGTTCGCATATAAGCTATTACATGTACGATCTAACTATACGATCCTAAAGCACCACCCATCTTCCTTGGCCGGTCACGATCTGCGCTTAGTCCCATTTGGACTCGGTACTTCCCTTATCACCTGAAATCCCACATATCACATAAGTATACGATTTAACACATAAGTAGACTTGAATCAATTGAAAATGCATGTGTAGTATTCGCATGAAGAAACGCCCCTATACCCAAACTCAATATAGCCGTGATACATTGAACATGCCACAGATCCACTTAGGCTTAAGCCGTGACTCGGCCGGCCATAGTCATTGCCGATACGCGCCTAAGGCCGTGGTCCTTTGAGGCCGCCATGTAGCCGGCTCCACACACGGTGATGCGTGATCAGGTCAGGGGCTGACTGTGAGGTCTAAGCCGTGACATGGCCGGCTCTTGCCGTTGCCGATGCACGCACATAGCCACGGATCCCGCCTAACCCGTCACGCGATCATCCCGCGAATATTCGCATTAACACATCCCGGCTGTTCTAGACTAAAGCCGGTGATACCACAAAGAATCTTAAGACAGAGAGAACGATCCGCACGTAGGCCTAAGGCCGAGCCACATCTCGGCAACCGTTTAATGGGATTCGGGCACTACGTCGTCGGAAAGTTCCTAACCTTTTATGCGCGGTATGCGGGGAATTGTGTTGCCGTGAATCCTCTTCTCCTCCCCACGCTTGGCTCCTTCACGATTTAGAGCAAACCACTCGGACTTTCTCTCTCTTTCCTCTTCTCTTCTTCTCGCTCTCCCTTTCTCTTTCTCTCGTTTTTCTCTCTCTTACGGCCAAGGCCTTTCTCTTGCTGGAACTTGGCCGGAAAACCTCTCTCCTTGGGTGTGGGTGTGATGTGCGAAAAATGGAAGGGTCCCATTTATAGACTTTGATCTCGCCCCAAAAAGGTACTAGGCGAAAGGTTGTGTGTTTTGGGCGAAAGGGTGCAACGCTTGACCGAAAGGTTGCGATGCTTCAAGCCCATAACCGCCCATAACCACCTAGCTCAGCTACGAGTTGTCTAGCTCTCACCTCAGCTGCCTTAGCTAGCTCCCAGTCGTTGAGCTAGCTCACTTCCCACTCAGCTAGACCCCAGCTAGCTCACACTTGTCTCAGCTGCCCGAGCTCTTACTTCAGCTGGTTCAGCTGTCCAGCTCCTTTATTTCGGCTAGCCTCAGCTAATCCGAGGCTCTTACGGACCATAGTGCGAGTTTTTGAGTAGACTCCCGGTTATCTCCTCACCATGGTCCGGACCGCTGACCCTAACGCGGATCGGGGACGTTACAAGTCTCCCCCACCCAATTGGGATTCGTCCTCGAATCCGAACTTTCGGTCAGACTCNTGCCCAGCTTTTTCTCTTGGAATGGCAGTTCTTTATCTATTAGTAGTTTCTTCCTGCTGGGTTCAGCATAAGTAACTAATCTACGGAATCTAAGTCCTACTCTTCCCGGCGAAGCAGCCCTAGGCAATCCTTCTTTTCATCTTTTCAGTTTTCAGGTTTGAAAGTATGGAAGTAAAGTAGGGAAATGACTTCCTTCTTTTCTGAGTTTAAAGTTCCAAAGTTGGAGTATCTTTTTCTTGGCGTGCTCAACCATAGTTTGATATCTTCCTTTTGCCTTGATACTTTCCTATCAGCCGAGGCAACTCTCGAACTATACCGAAGTTTCTTTCTTACTCTTCTACTCGGGCATGCCATAATAGTAGGAGCTAGCTCCTCTGCTGAACCTGGCTTTTAGTTTTCCTACCCCCGTAATCCCTGAAAAGTAGTGTTGGATTCTATAGGCCATTCCCGTTTCAGGGGTACTACGACCTTAAGGGCCTTCGAAACGATTCTAAGCAACTTTCAAGGTTTTGCCAAGGCACTACCGCTGGACAATCTCATAGTTTGTTACTTCCTTGGCTTTGGTCCTGCTTTTATGGGATCTCACCTCAACTTTTGGGAGTACTTCCTACCCAACAAGTCCAGCTCTTCTTGGGATGGCAGTTCTTTATCTACTATTCGAGGGCAAAGTTCATACCTCCTAATGTCAAGACGAGCTATCTATTTCATAAGACTTTCTTTGTTCTGTTCTTATCCAGCTGGCTGATAGATTGTACGCCTTGGCAGTCTTCCTATGAATTCTTAGTAAATGGAAGGGCAATAAAGGCCTATTTCCAATTCCGAGAGATACTCAGACCCTCAAGTGAAAGGAGATAAAGTAATGAATTCCTCTGCTTGCAAGCTACCTATGATTTTCTTCGTCACCAACCATTTCCGCTGGCTCAAGCATAGCATCTTTTCCCCTACGCCCATTTCCTCCAGGATCGGTAGGCCCATCCCCCGAAATGTGAGAATGAGCTCAAGTAGCCTTCGTCCTCTTTTGAGTAGAATGATGGGCAATGCAAAAGGAATAGAAGCTCTAAGCAAGAAGGAAAGGCTGCTAGGGGAAAGAGAACTACAAGAAGTCGACTCAGTCCCTGTACTCCTTATCGATAAGTAAGGTAGGAGCAGCTTGCTCTTTAGTTCCAGTAATCAAGCTAGGCTCTGGCTATTCGTAGATCTGGAGTTCTATAGCCGATTGTGCTACTTTCAATCCTTAGGAAGTAGTGGGTATTAGGTGAGAGGGTGCCTATATCATAGCTGTTACTGTGCTTTCTGGATACCTTTCCATGCTTTCACAAGCCAGCTACGCACCTTGCTCTTGTCGAGATGTCCTTTCTTGACCAGTATCTGCAGTCCCTTTTCTCCTATATGCCCAAGTCTGCTATGCCACAAGTTTCTTTCATCTGTTGAGCTTTCAGTGACATTAGCTTCTCCAGTTAGTGCTGTTCCCTTTACTTTAAGAAGTATAGGTTCTCTTGCTTCTCTCCTTTCAGCACTGTTGTGCATCCTTTAATGACCTTCAAGATCCCATCTCTAGACTTGAACCAGCACCCATTGTTCTCAAGAGTTCCCAAAGAAAATGAGATTCTTGGACATTTCAGGGACATACCTTACCTGTGTTAACAGGACAGTTGTTCCATCATCATTGAGTATTCTGATGCTTCCAATGCCTTTCACAGTAGAGAATGTATCATTTCATTTCCCATTCTTACCTTTCCAGTTCCTGTCTCCCTTAGTTCTGTAAACCATTCTCTTCTAGATGTCATATGAAATGAACATCCAGTATCAAGAATCCTGGTGTCTGGAGTGATTTCTTCAAACATTAGCAGGGCATCAGAGATTACAAGTACTGCAGCATCTGTTGTAGTGGACTTGACCATTGCAGCTTCTCCTCTCTCAGCGGAGGAACCCCTCCTCTGAGATTGGACGTCGATAGGGATTGTTAACAGCAGCTACCAAGCAATCAGTTCCAAAGCCTAAGGAAGAGCTTTGACTATTCTTACTATGAGTTCCCACTTTGACTGGGTAGCCCTTCTCATAGGGCAACAGGGGAACAAGGAAAGGGAAGTACCCCGGCAACAAACAGAGGAGGAACCCCTTTGGGATGCCAAGATCTGAACTTATTTAGATTTAGCTGCGGGAAATCAGTGACCTTTCACCGCTTCTTCTCATCTTTGTTACTTTGCGGATTCTATGGATATTGATTCACCCGGGCATTCCGATGCATCTTCACTAGTTGCCTTTCAATCAAAGGCCGTCTTCTCTTCCGAAAGCCCTTCTTATTCTAGAGATGAATGTGCAGCTGACTAGGTCCCGAAATGGGGCATTCTGTCAAAGAACTTATAAGAAAGTGCCACAGCATGAATCCGTTCCTGCGTCAGCTATCCCCGGACTTGGGATATTACCACTACATCGCAGGGAAGGAAGAATTCTTCTTTCGACGATCCCGGAAGATTGATTATTACGGAATGAATGAGCAATCCGGAACGGATAACTATTCTGGGGGAATAAGGCAAGTGCCCAAATCTCGGACATCAAGCAATGGAATCGAATTGGGTTTCTGGCGGGCTCAGACCGGCAGTTGGTTTTTTGTTACGTGATATCGGCCTTTGGGGGTGGGATCTTGGTCTCAAGCCATCCTCCTGCGAATAAAGGCTCGAAGCGAGAGTATAGTGGGCGGCCTCTCACGAATGGCTTTCGGAGGGCAAGTGTGACCTTCGGAGTGGAGGAGGCTAGGCTACCCGGGTCTTGGAGTAGGCCCCTTTGTCCGTCAGACAGTAAGTGGTAGGCAGGAGGAACCCCAGGCAGCAATCCGCGGACCCATAGGAGGGGCGGAGCGGAGGAGGGTCTGTGAATGCGGTAGACGGTAGACCTCTCGAAGACTCAGCTTTCAAAATGACAGTCGGCTTTATTGATATTTGGAATTTGAAGAGAACGTGAAGTCTAAGATCATCGAAGGTGGGTTCGGCTTCCTTTTATATAAAAGTTCCTTTAGAAAAGGAATCGAATGGGTCCCGAACCTAGCAGCATTCAGAAGGTCATACTGCTGGTGGAAGTTGCACAGCGAAAGGCAGTATGACACGATCCTTAGAGTTATATAGTTGCTTATTGTGGGGACCTTCCAGTCTCGTTCCTCTAATTGATCGCGATTGTTACCGACGTTGGATCTTTTTCGACCAGATTACTAGTGAACAGGTAACCGTAATGACGCGAAGAAAGCACATTCTTTCTAGCATGCGATGTCTTCGGTATTGGCATCTTTCCCGGGAAAACAAAAGCAACCTCTTCTATCTATTAACGACCACTTGGGAATCGCTAGCTCGCATACGCTAGTTCGTTCGTACGCCTGCTCGATCTACAGCTAGGGAAGTGAAAGGAGCAAGTTCTTGCTTGGCATGTTACTTCTACGGCAATCCCATGTCTTCAGGCAAGGTAGCGTTAGCTATCCCAGGTTGTGAACTGGCTCCGATCAGTGCCTATTCTCCGATCAATGGTCGAATATGCTGCCGTTCCCCTATCGGTCAAGAAGTCAACTCCTCGGATGGGTAAAGAAGCCTATCTTATCCCGAAACCGGAGATACTGGAGTATTCAAAGCCAGCTTGTCCGCCGGGCAACAGTCTGGCCTTCTTCTTTGCTCTTCAATCGATGCCTAACTCAAGCTTGTCCATAGAACTTGCTTCCGCTAAGCGACTAGCTGCCTTCTTTCCTAAGTCCGTAGCTCAAGTTTACCTTAGCTAGCGCTACCTTTAGCAAGCAAGTGAGTTACAAACTCTTTATCCTGATATATCCCTTCGGTCCGAAAAGTCTTTGTTTTCGTTTCTTATTATCTGACTCCCGTTTGTTTGTTTAACTCAACACCAGCACCTGGAGGAACCCCTTACTTGTCTGGAAGTACAAGAAGGTTGGTAGCTTTGTTAGGACTTAGGTGTTTTAAAGACAATAAGAAAGATTATTAGTTCTATATACATAACTCGAGGTTACGAGCTCTGCTTACTTAGCCGCTCACTCGAACTGTAGTTCTCGTTTTCTTGTCCTATCTTGTTAAAAGAAGCGGATCGAGGAACGCCTCTTTGAGTTCCCTCTTTCGTGGATAGATCACTGAACTATGCGCCTATCTTCGCTTTTCGATCAGCCGTAGCTCCCCGTTTTCACTTAGCCTACGAACTACAACGCGTCTTACTGGAAGAAGAACCCCAGGTTGGCTCGAAGATGCCAACAGCATTCCGTTCACTTTCGCAATATTCACTCGTTTACTTGTTAGCTAGGGCAAAAAGAGAGAGGTTATTCTGTCTGATCAGCTTTCTAATCTCAGCCTGTTTGTTTATACTCCGTGTTTAGTCCGAATATATTCCAGCAACAAAAATTGGTACAGAATGGACTTACCTTTGCTTCTGAGAAGAAAGGCCACTACCCCCTGGGCTTTCTTCTGACTTTTCTTCTTGCTGCTCTTAAGGTCTTGAGAAGAACCTTCTTGATTTTTGATGAGAAGGCTAATTTTTAGCTTTCTCGGCTTAACGACTCTTTCTTCGAACCTTTTGGTATGTATTGCCCCATAACTATAGATCAGATCCACCAGACGAGAAACTCAATTCCGCACTGCTGCTGAGTCGTCGGACTTATCCACCAAGGGATTCGTGGAATTTCTGTGAATTGCGTTGGGGGAAATCTACCAAAGCTAGGCAGATAGATAGACTCCTTTCCCGCTGCTAAGGGAGAGCAAGAAAGAAAATCAAATTCTTGTTTTTTAATTAGCGCCTCCTTTTGGGTATGCCGATACTAAGAGTCCTCTCACTACCAACCAGCAGACATCATCTGGCTGGGTCTTGCCGGTATCAACAACGAGAAAAAAACAACCAAATGGAAACAGCAACTAACTATGACTCTTGGCCCAGACAACGTCCTAGGCGTAGGGTAGATCGGAGCAAGAGGGAACGCCTAGACGACGTTTTTATTCCTGGGCTGCTGTAAGTAGATCGAGAGGTCGTTCCGCCCCTTGTCCCCGAAGATGGGTAATATGTTCTCAAAAAATGTTGCTTCAATCTGACCTAGCTGGCGAGCGATCCCAGTTCGCGGCAGAGAACAAGACAGCAAGCGAGCGTACCTTTGTTCGCTTCTTCTCCACCAAGCACGGAAGTTTAAGGATAACTGTAGGTCGGTGGCTACCTAAGGAAACTCCGATTCGATCCGCCCCCCGGCTGGGAGGCATTTACCTCATCCCGATCACAAGGAGAGGTTCACCATGATGGGGGTACTTCTAATTTTCCTTTCTGGAAAGAATGAAATGCATAGGGGACCATCCTTTTGTTGCGGCATGCTCCTCAGATTTACGGATTCGCAGGGGGCGGAACGACCTACTTAGTTGACTGACAATGACAAAGGCTTGCGAAACTAAGTAGGGCCTTTTTAATTGAATCTTTAGTAGTCTATCAGTGGTGCGAAGAGAAACATATCTTTTTATGACTTCTACTTATCGATCCCGGCCCGGAAAAGTGAGCGACCAGGTTTATAAAGACTGGTTCGAAAGGCGCGTCTAGCCCTCTTGATGAATGAAAGAAAGGGTTTCTGAGCCCTAGCCCTGTAAGCCCACACCTGTGTAGAGTAGATCGTTCAACACCTGCGGCACAAACCAATTTTTGACCTATTGGTCCTAGTCTCATAGGCGACCGAACGGCCGCCCCCTAATTACTAGACCGACCCGCTATAATAATTCCATAAACACCTAGCGAAGATATGGCAAACAAATAAAGTAGCCCTATGTTCGGATCTGACAATACCATACCATAATCAAAAGGTACAACGGCCCGAGCGACCAGACTTAACATAAATGTAGCCACTGGAGCCATTCTAAAAAGGAAAAAATTAGCACTACTTGGTGAAATAGGTTCTTTTAGAATCAATTTCGAACCATCTGCTAGAGGTTGTAACAATCCGAACGATCCCACTACATCAGGACCCTTTCTACGTTGCACAAAAGCCATTACTTTACGTTCAGCTAGCACTAAAAAGGCTACTCCTAGTAGAAGTGGTAGAATTATTCCAAGTATTTCAGCTGGAACAGCTATGTACGTTTTCGATTTTTTATTTACTCATGATCTGGCCTGGTCGACCCAATCATGATATTGAAGGATGGGACCTTTTCTCGAAAAACTCCCGATACCGAGAAGAGTTGAAGATGGTGCAACATTGAATCCTCTTACCTTACTTCGAATGGAATCTTAGACCGCCTTACTTGCTTTCTTTACTGCATAAGGGCATAAACAAAGTCAAGGGATTGATGAAATTACTCGACTAAAAGGAGAGGTCCAACGTAATTGATTACTCGACTGAAAGGAGAGGGAACTCGAGCATTTATTGCGAGAGGGATTTCCTTCTAACTAGTGGCTGAGAGTAAGCAAGCTACCTTCATTCAACAGATTAGTGGTTGAGTCAATAACATGCTCCGGGGCGGGAATCATTGGTCTTCTCTTTTGCATTTTCGCTGCCTGCCTTTTTCTTCGTGTCCGTCCGTATCGCAAAGCGGGTCGACGCCAGCTATAATGGTTGAAAATAGGGGGGCCAACCAAGACCCCCTAATCAAGCTTTTTTTGATAAAGCAAACGATTCGATCCGACAACTTCGGACCAGATTAACCCCTTTAAATTAGCCGATCTTACAAAATCGATCGGGCGGGCTGGTTGGGAAGGGGTTATTGGCGGAGAAAAGAATCGCTGAGAGATAGATTCTACTATTTAGTCAGGACGAATGAGTGGTTGTGCAGCATGCTCCGGAGGAGATTGACCCTTCCCCGAGTCAGCCCAGTCGGAAAGGAGAGGGCGTAAGCATGACTCGAGCACTTGTCTAGAGAGGGCCCGCTGTCTAGACTNAGATAATTAACCTAGCATTCAGAGAAATCCTTTATGAGAAAACCCTAAACCTAAGGTGGATCTACTCAGACATGGCAATTGAATCAAAAGACATGTTTGAATAAATCATCAATAAAATAAGAATAACAATAGGTTCTTGAGATCTGATCTCGGACGAAGGGAAATCAGACTTGTCTCAAAACCAGAGTATAGAAAATAAAGCTTAGCCTAAACAGATGGTCGAAAACTCCTATTTATAACCTTAAACACGACTTGGGGTCTTCTTGTAATTATTAAAAACTTCTGGGCATTTTTGCAATTCTTCAAGTCTTGGAAAACTCGCGGGTCGTGTCTTGATGCGATGGGTATCGATCGATACCAGGGGGTATCGATCGATACTTGCCGTGAAAACAGGTACTCAGCAACACGATCTTTAGCTCTGCTCCAAATTGCTCCAGAAAGCTCCAATACTTCCAATTATCCTCCAAACGTGCTATGACCTGTAAGAGACTCTAAAACACAACAAAACACTACAAAGACTCTATAAAAAGGACTTATATCATGGCCTAAACAGGGTAAAAACCATGATATATCAGTATCCACAGTTTCCAGTCACTTCCTACTCGCACAAGTGTAGTTGCAAATTCTTTCTTCTTCGGGACTTTTCTCCCTTTGACAGAACTTTTCTGTTTTTCCCCGTACTTAGATTTTTTTTTTTTCCGGAAAACGCTTCTCACTCCTTATAAACAAAACATGGTTGCCTTGGTATTAAAAATATCGACTCTTCTAAGACTCTTAGGCTTTTGTTTCGTTTCTTTTAAGGGTTTTTTTGTTTTAATCGAAAGGGGAAACGCCTTTGAACGGGAGTCTTAGGGAGGGCGAAAATCACCAGTGATAAAAGATTTCCAAGGCAACTTTTAAGCTTGATTTGTTGATACCTCCATAACCGAATCCATCTAGTCTTCCGTCTTCTCAAGTGACTGAAAACTGTGTCGTTTCTCCCTCTCCGGCGTTTTTGTACATATATGCACATAAGACAACAAGAGAGGCAAGAGTGAGGTTCGAAAATAATGGCTAAGGTTTGGGGTGTGGTACCAGCTAAAGATGAACTGGCCATCTAGGACAACAAACATTGGCAAAAAAGAGAAAGATGTCCTAGATGTATGATTTGTTGTCTTGCATAAAACCTTTTATAAGAAAATTAAATTAAGTTCAAATAAAGTGAGCTAGTATATTATGTCAGAAAGAATCTCTATGGGTCAAAATCCTCTGGGGATGTCGCATTGCAAACACTCTAGCTACCGCCTAGTTTAGTACCAAACCACAAAAGAGATGGCACGTGGAGACAGACTTAAATCACACAGATCGAAATCATCATAGATTTTGTTCTTATGTTCCTGAAAAATACTTAGTAAAAATAGAAAAAGATTACATGAAAAAATTAAAAAACAAAGCGAAAAATAAGATAAAAAGGTTCAAAGAAAAGAAAATAGATTAGTAACAGATAAACAAAACTCTCAAAAACCAAGGAGTGCAACAAAAGACCTTTGCACCTTCCAACCAAGTCCAATGTTCGAACTTCCAACAACAAGGTTTTGTTCACAAGAACAACTTTCAAGGGAACCAAGGTGGTTTTCAACCTAAGCAATCTTTTGCACCACCCGGTTTTGTGCCACAAGGTCAAGTAGGCAACTTAATGCCACAAGATTTTGATGTGAAAGGTATGCTTCAACAACTTCTCACGGGTCAAGTGAATGGAGCTATCGACATGAATAAGAAGATGTCGGAAATCCACACCAAAGTTGATTGCTCTTACAATGACCTTAACTCCAAATTCAAGGCATTGTCATCTAAATTCAAGCAAATGGAGGGTAAATATGCTTCTTCTTCATCAAGACCAAGCAGAACTTTGCCCGGGAATCCCGAAACTAACCCAAATGAGTATATCAATGCCATCACATTGAGAAGTGGGAAAGATCTTCCCTCTAGAGAGCTTCCATCCTCTAAACTCAATGAGGGCATTGAGAAACAAGGAGGGGAGGTGGTTATTGAGATTGATGAAGACAATGTGATGGTAGAAGATGTTGAGACCACTAAGGAGAAGGGTAAATGCATTGTTGAAGAGAAGACCAAAGAGGCATCTAGGAGAAAATAGACTCTTTTCGTGCCACCGCCTTACGAGCCTAAGCTTCCTTTCCCGAACCGCTTCAAGAAGCAACTTTTGGAGAAGTATAGTGCGATTTTTGACAAGCAAATGGACAAAGTTCAAATGACTATGCCATTGGTGGATTCTTTCCTACTAGTCTCTCAATACAACAAATTTCTTAAAGATGCGATCAAGGATATAACAAAGAAGTTGGAAGGGATGGTAGTGCTAACCCATGAATGTAGTGCCATCATTCAAAAGAAGGTTGTGCCAAAGAAACTTGGAGATCCGGGTAGCTTTACACTTTCTTGTGCTCTAGGTCCTCTTGCTTTTAATCATTGGCTATGTGATCTTGGAGCAAGTGTGAGTTTGATGCCACTCTCGGTTGTAAAGCGCCTCAGCTTCACTCGATATAAAACTTGTAGAATCTCTCTCGCGCTTGCGGATAGATCGGTGAACACCCGGTGGGTTTGCTTGAGGACTTACCGGTCATGATTGGAAATTTTATGGTGCCTACCGACTTTATGGTTCTAGAAATGGATGAAGAACCCAAAGATCCTCTCATCTTTAGAAGACCGTTCTTAGCCACCGCCGGTGCGATCATCGATGTGAGAAAAGAAAAAATCGATCTCCATTTCGGCAAGGATGATGTTCTCCGTTTTTACATTAATGATGTGATGAAGAAGCCTAAGATTGATGGTCAGATCTTCTACATCGAAGAAATGGATGAGTTGGCGGACGAGCTCTTAGAAGAATTAAACCTTGAGGACCATTTGCAAGTGGCTTTGACCAAAGATCATGGAGAGCATGAATATCTACATGGAACAAGTGAAGGCTACAAGTTGCTCTTGGATTCACACAAGCCTTGATGAGACTAAATTTGTGGATTTGAGTCATCTAGGGACAAAGAAAGAGTACGGTTCTACAATGGGTTTAATTGAAGAAGGGTTTGCTTTGGATGTGAAGCAAAGTGATGAAGTGATGGAGGCTAGCAATGGTAAGTCTAGCATTGAGGATGATTGGAGTGAGCTAATGGCCCCAAAGGTGGACCTCAAACCGCTCCCACAAAGGGATAAGGTATGCATTCTTAGGTCCTAATGAGTCTTATCCGGTAATTATGAATGATGGTCTAAATGAAGATGAGTTAGCCACCCTATTGCATGAGTTGAGAAAGTTTAGGGGATCCATTGGATATTCACTAGATGATATCAAGGGCATTTCTCATACACTTTGCACTCATCGCATTCATCTAGAGGACGAATCAAGGTCTTCTATAGAACATCAAAGACGGTTAAACCCGAATTTGAAAGAGGTGGTTAAGAAGGAGATCCTCAAGCTTCTAGATGCGGAAATCATATATCCGATCTAGGATAGCACTTGGGTTTCCCTGGTGCACGTGGTTCCCAAGAAGGGTGGAATAACCATGGTTAAAAATGAAAGAATGAATTAATTCCAACTAGAACAATCACGGGTCATCAAATGTGTATAGACTATAGGAAATTGAACTCCGCGTCTAGAAAATATCATTTTCCCTTGACGTTCATTGATCAAATGCTAGAGAGATTAGCAAACCACCCGTTTTATTGCTTTTTAGATGGGTACTCGGGATTCTTTCAAATCCTGATTCCCCCTAATGACCAAGAGAAGACGACATTTACATGTCCTTATAGTACCTTTTCTTATCGAAGGATGCCATTTGGACTATGTAACGCACCACCACATTTCAAAGGTGCATGATGTCGATCTTCTCGGACTTAATTGAAGATATGGTTGAGGTTTTCATGGATGACTTCTCGGTCTATGGTTCCTCGTTTGCCTCGTGTTTTTCTAATCTTTGTAGGGTTCTCACAAGGTGTTAAAAGACAAACCTCGTACTCAATTGGGAGAAATGTCACTTTATGGTGCGGAAAGGTATTGTCCTTGGTCACAGGATCTCCGAGAAAGGGATAGAGGTTGACAAAGATAACATTGAGGTTATGATGAGTTTAGAGCCTCCAAATTTGGTCACGGGTATTCGTAGCTTTTTGGGACACGCGGGCTTCTATTGACGGTTCATAAAAGACTTCTCCAAGATAACAAGACCTCTCACTAGGCTTATATGCAAGAAGACCACTTTTGTGTTTGATGGTGAATGCCTCAACACATTTTTGGAGATCAAGAAGACGCTTGTGAGTGCACCAATAGTCCAAGCACCGGATTGGGAGTTGCCCTTTGAGATCATGTGTGATGCAAGTGATTACGCGGTTGGAGTGGTCCTTGGCCAAAAGAAGGATAAGAAGCTCCACTTGATCTAATATGCTAGTAGGACGCTTGATGACACACAAGGGAGACTATCATAGATCCTTTCACTGATTTCTGTAGCGTCTCTCGATCCATCCATCTATCAAACCATCTCTTTGATTCTTCAGAAAGTGCCGTACAGCCAGCTGAAGAGTCAGCATCATCTATCCATCGATCCATCTTCTTATATCCTCTAGAAAGTGCCGTACAACCAGCTAGAGTGTCTCCATCGATTTCCCCTTGTACGAGCAAGTCCTCTTGTTCATACATCATCTGGTATCAGAGCTTAACGCTCCATCATGAATTATCTATCATTTTCGTTTTTGTTTTATGTTCTTATAAAAACCAGAAAAACTTTGGGTTGGTTTTGTTATTTTCGTTTTTGTTAAACCCAGAAAATCAAAACCATTATTTTTTTTGTTTTTGTTTTTTGTTGTATGTGTTTTGTTAGAAATGCTCTAGATCTATTGTATTTGCATCATAATAAACTAGATCTAAGTGTTGTTTTACACAGCCCACGAATTTTCATCATTGTTTCATCATTTGTCTTTTCAACTTCTAGTTCTAGATATGCATGCATCGAGTTTTACTTGTTACTGTTCATCTGCGGGTACTATTCATATTTGCCTACAACTTCCACTCTATCGAGTTCACTTTCCAACTCTCTTGATTTGAGTCTCTCGGAACAGTGCTTCATTTCAGCATTTTAACTTATAGATCTGTTTCCATCAAGTTTGACTTGTTCCTGTTTTGTCTTTGCAATTCCTTTGCACTTGATCTTGTGTTGTGAGAGTGTGAGACAGGAAGTTCGTGACTATGGGAGAACTAGGAGATCCAAACTTGGCTTAAATTAGTGTTGCTCTTCAAACACAACTGCAGACTCAATAGTAAACTCTTGGAGAACGCATCACTCGGCTTGAACAACCTCCACCTCTGCACAGAAACCCTATTAGAAACGTGAATGTACATAGAGAAAATGAAGAGGAGGATGACTTACATGAATATGATGATAAACCACCAGATCCTGATCCAAGAGAAAGGAGACAACACGAAAGAAACATAGGCAAAGTAGAAGAAGCACGACAAGGAAACCAAGACGTCAAGCTCACGGCACCAACCTTTGCTGGGAAAGTTAGTCTAGACGCTTACCTTGATTGGAAAAGACGTATGGAGTACATATTTGAGCATTATAACTATTATGATCAAAGAAAGGTGTCTCTAGCTGCTGCTCAACTCACTGAAAGTGCCTTAGCATGGTGGGACATAGATGTGTCCGAAAGAAGGAGGCATAGACATGGACAGATTACTACTTGGGTAGACATGAGGAAGAGATACGTTCATGCGTATTATTATAGAGATATGCAGAAGAAGTTCAGAAAGCTTACTCAAGGATCCAAATATGTTGAAGAATATTTTGATGAATTTGAAATGCTTAAGAACAGGTTGCAAACTGAAGATTCAGAGGAGACTTTGATGGCACAGTTTGTAGACGGTCTTCAAGACAGGATTGCAAGAAAATTTGAGAGACCAACTTATCATGACATGGATGAGTTGCTTCATCTTGCTACTCAGACCGAGCAGCACATCAAGAGAAAGCCCTAGCAACCAGCCGTAGCAAGTCTACTTGGAATCAGCAACCACCGACAATTTTAGACAAAGGAAAATCTATTGAAGTGGATTCTAAATTCAAGAAATCCTTGCCTGAGCCGTCTAAATTCAACAAACCAGCGCAAGGTAAGACTCAAATTCAAAGATCTAGAGATATAACTTGTTTTAAATGTAAGGGAAAAAGACATTATGCAAGGGACTGCCCAAACCAGAGAGTTATGATTCTCAAGGCGAATGGAGAGTATTAATCTCAAGATGAAGAAGAAATTAAACAAGGAGATTCAGAAAATGATGTCGTGGAATATGCTGACACCAGAGAGCTTCTAGTTACTAGGAGAGCACTCAACGTTCTCTTTGAACCATAAACTATTCAAAGAGAAAACATCTTCCATTCTCGTTGCACAGTTAACTCTAAGGTATGTAGCTTGATTATTGATGGTGGTTCTTGCACTAACGTAGCCAACAAATATTTGGTTGATAAGCTAGGTATCCAAAAGACAAAGCATCCTCGACCTTATCGACTCAAATGGCTGAATGATGATCCTGAGCTTAAGATTTCCGAGAAAGTTACAATTCCATTTAGTATTGGCAAGTATGCAGATCAAGTTGTGTGTGATGTCGTGCCTATGCAAGCTGGACATCTACTTTTGGGTCGTCCATGGCAGTTTGATAAAAAGGCATTACACAATGGCCGAACCAATCATTACACTTTCTTGCACAACAACAAGAAGCATAGCTTGGCTCATTTGACACCTCAAGAAGTGCTAACAATATATGTCTAAAGGGAACAAGCCAAGTAAAACAAATCTTAAGTAACGCATACTACTGTTTTGAAATCTCTTGAGTTAAAAGAACATGTGCTACTAATGATTTTCAAGGAAGGTTTGTTTTCAGGTCAAGAAGAACAAGAATTACCACCTGCAATTCTAGAGTTACTTGACAGGTTCTCTAATGTGTTCCCCGAAGAGATTCCACCAGGAATGCCACCAATAAGAGGAATCGAGCATCAAATTGATTTAGTCCCTGGTGCACCCTTGCCAAACATAGCTGCTTAGAGAGTCAATATAGAAGAAGCAAAGGAGCTGGAAAAGCAAGTTCAAGACTTGATGTTTAAGGGTTATATCCGAGAAAGTCTAAGCCCATGTGTTGTTCATGTGCTTCTAGTGCCTACGAAAGATGGAACTTGGAGGATGTGTGTTGATTGTAGAGCCATCAACAATATCACTGTCAAGTATAGACATCCCATTCCAAGGCTGGATGATATGCTAGATGAGCTCAATGGAGCGACTATCTTCTCAAAAATTGATCTAAGAAGCGGATATCATCAAGTAAGGATGAAGGAAGGAGATAAATGGAAAACGGCGTTTAAGACTAAGATAGGGTTATACGAGTGGCTGGTCATGCCATTTGGGCTCACTAATGCGCCAAATACATTCATGAGACTCATGAACCATGTCTTAAGGGCATACATTTGTAAGTTTGTAGTAGTCTATTTCGATGACATCCTGATTTATAGCTCTAATCTTGCAGATCACTTGAATCATCTTGAGCAGGTTCTTGAAACACTAAAGGCTGGAAATCTCTATTCAAACCTAAAGAAATGCACATTATGCACTGATTAAGTTGTCTTTTTAGGATTTGTTGTGAGTTCACATGGTTTAAAGGTCGATGAAGAGAAGATCAAAGCAATACAAGACTGGCCGAGCCCAACTACCATTGGACATGTGAGGAGCTTCCATGGTCTAGCTAGTTTCTATAGAAGATTCGTGAAAGACTTTAGTATTGTTGATGCACCTCTCACTTCAGTAAATAAAAAGAATGTGGAATTCAATTGGGGTCCAACACAAGAGGAAGCATTCAACAAGCTCAAAGACAGCCTCACACAAGCACATGTTTTGGTACTTCCTAACTTTGATAAAACTTTTGAGATTGAATGTTATGCTTCTGGTACAGGCATTGGAGTTGTTCTTATGCAAGACAGAAAACCACTAGCATTTTTCTGTGAGAAACTCAGTGGAGCTTCACTCAATTACCCTACATACGACAAGGAGCTCTATGCTTTGGTAAGATCTCTTGAAACTTGGCAACACTATCTTTTGTCCAAAGAGTTTGTTATTCATACAGATCATGAAACGGTCAAGCATCTAAGAGGACAAACTAAGCTTAAGAAGAGGCATGCGAAGTGGCTTGAGTTTGTGGAAACCTTTCCATACGTAATCAAGTATAAAAAGGGCAAGGAGAACATTGTAGCTGATGCTCTATCTAGGAGACATGCTTTAATCAGCGTGTTGTAAGCCAAGATCATGGTATTCGAGCACATCAAAGGATTATATGAAGCCGATCCAGATTTTTAACAAATATTCAAGGAAACTAGCAAGGCTGCCTATGGAACATTCTACTAGCACGAGGGATTATTGTTCAAGGAAAAGAGGCTTTGCATCCCTTAAGGATCGATGAGAGAGTTGCTAATTGGAGAAGCTCATGGAGGAGGACTCATGGGTCACTTTGGCCGAGACAAAACCTTAAGTGTGCTTATGGAGCATTTCTACTGGCCGCATTTGAAAAGAGATGTGGAGAGATTCTGTGCTAAGTGCATCACTTGCTTAAAAGCAAAATCCATGTCACATCCTCATGGTTTATATATGCCTTTGCATATTCCTAACATGCCTTGGGTAGATATTTCTATTGACTTTGTTTTAGGTCTGCCAAATATCAACCATAAGGATTCTATCTTTGTAACTGTAGACAGGTTCTCTAAGATTGTTCATTTCATTCCATGCAACAAGACTAATGATGCTACTCAAACTGCTGATCTCTTTTTCAAAGAAGTAGTACGTTTACATGGAGTGCCGAGGACAATTGTATCAGATCGAGACACCAAGTTCTTGAGTCATTTCTAGAAAACCTTATGGAGAAAGTTGGGAACCAAGCTGCTATTCTCAACTACATGTCACCCCAAAATAGATGGCCAAACTAAAGTAGTAAATCGTACTCTATCTACTTTGTTGAGAGCAACAGTTGGTAAGAATTTACAGAATTGATTATCTTGCTTGCCTTACATTGAATTTGCTTATAATCATGCTAAGCATTCATGTACTAAATTTTCTCCTTTTGAAGTTGTTTATGGTTTTAACCTCACTACTCCATTAGAACTAGCAACTTTGCCCCAAGCTGTTAAGTCTAGGGAAGGAGAAGTCCGAGCATAATTCATATAAAAGCTTCATCAAAAGGTCCATGACAACCTGGAAAATAAGACTGAGAAGTATAAGCAACAAGCGTATAAGCACCATAAGGAGATCACCTTTGAACTAGGAGATTAGGTCTGGTTGCATATGAGACATGAGAGGTTTCCAGACAAGAGGAAACCAAAGCTTGAACCTAGAGAAGATGGTCCCTTTTAAGTGCTGGAAAAGATCAACCACAATGCCTATAAACTTGAACTACCAAGTGAGTTTTCTATATCTCACACCTTTAAGTGCTGGAAAAGATCTATGGTCGATTTCACTTCACCAGAGATGACTTAGGCCAGAGGAAGGTAATTAGTTGGGTTTGTAAGTCGTTTGGTGCTCTTTTCCCAACCTTCGTTTTTATCCCATGGGTTTTGCGAAGATGGGGTTTTTACCGAGGCTAAACGGCTTGCAATATTATTGGCCCAATTAATGACCCTCTGCAAGCCTTGAAGACCAAGCACACGAGGCCTCCATTCTATCTCTCTTAGTCTTTTTAATTCTTTTGTAAACGGGCATAAATTGTTAAGGACCCGTCTTATTATTTCTTTTTCGATTTATTCCTTTTCTTTTGGGCGTGTGTTTTCTTTAAAAACCCTAAGGCTTTGTCCTTTCTTCCTCACGCAGACAATAAGAATTTTCCTTGGTTATTTTCGAGTTTTTGTTCTTCAGAAAAACGTTTCCTCTCTTTAGATCGTGAGTGAGTCCGATCCTTCGGGAAACCCCTTGAAGTATCAAGAGACCGTCGCCTTTCTTGTGGTTCTCATCGCCCCACCAGCAACATCCATCTTATCCTGTTGACAGAAGAGAGAGACCTTAGTCCAGCTTCTTCAACACTTGAGCACGTATCATTTTTGGTATCAGAGCTTCAAAAAGCTCCTGAATCTAAGGTGTAAACGTTCCATTATCATCTTTTAATTTTCTGTATTTGTTTTGTTCTTGTCTAGGTTGCTAGATTCAAAAAAAACAAAAAATATAGAAGAACCCTAATTCTTTTGTGTCAATTTCTTTGTGTACCTTAGCAAGATTAATCAAAAAAAAAGAAGGAAACTTAGCATTACCTTAGTATGTCGAAAATTAATTGTTCCTTTTAGGATTGTTAGTCAAAAAAA
>PKML01058140.1:280994-323818 GCA_002933935.1 Eutrema yunnanense | reverse complement strand
TTTAGAAATATAATTTTTTGAGATTCACTTTTAAAACCGTTAGACGCTTGTCACGATTTTATCCTCGCCGGAAATAAGGAATGAATCCCTAGCAATTCCATTACAAATTTGCAACGGATTTGCGATGTATCCTTTATTTGCAACGGATTTGCGACGGATCCATCGCAAATCCATCGCAAAATTGCAACGGATTTGCGATGGGTCCTTTATTTGCAATGGATTTGCGACGGATCCATCGCAAATCCGTTGCAAATTCATGAGTTTTATTTTTTAATGTTTAGGGTTTAGGGTATACGTTTAATTATCATAATAAAGTTTTATTTTTATAAGGTTTATGGTTTATGGTATATGTTTTATTATCATAATAAAGTTTTTATTTTTTTACGGATTTACAACATATACATATTTTTAATTTAAAAATTACATTATAGTACATTTAACACATTATTTAGAATCGTTTTCAGATTCATTTTCAGACATATTGGAGTGTTCACTATGCTCATTATTGTCTTCTCCGCTATCGTTCTCCTCGAACTCGTCAGATGCGGCTGCATCTTCGCTTGAATCATCTATGATGTCTTCAACTTCTCTGTTTTGTGGATCGATATGTATGATATCTTCTGTTGATTCGACTGCGATGGAGACTTCTCCGACTCTTTCATTTTGCAGAGCATCATCGATGCCTAACCCAATTATACGGCCTCTTGGGTTCACTTTTATCACCGATAACCATGTCTCACGTCTTTGCTTAATCCGAGGATATGGAATGACACACACTTATTCTGCTTGCAATGCTAGGATGAAGGGTTCGAACTTCGAAAAACATCGGTTTGCATTGACATCGATCGCCCCTATGTTGTTTGTGCGGACCCCTCGACCGACTGTTGGATCGTACCAATCACATTTGAATAAAATGCATTTCAAACCGATAATTCCAGGATATGTGACTTCTATAATTTCTTGCAATACGCCGTAGTAGTTGTTTTCACCTGGCACATGGATTCCATAATTTGCGGTTGACCTTCGAGAGCCATGCTTATATGTATGAAATGTGTATCCGCGAGTGAAGTACATTGGGACAGTAGTGATCTTCATTCGCAATTGGTTCTTGAACAAACTCGTACAACCATAGTGGCAAGGGCTGGTTTGCACATCCATTCATTACCTACATATATATAATTTGAATAACAATTAATTAATTTTAACAAATTATATTAAAAATATTCGTGAAATGATAGATAACTTATATATATATATATGTATATATATATCTTACGTACATAGTATTTTAACCATCCAGCAAAGTCACGTTCTTTGTACTTCTCATAATCTTTTTCTAGTAAACCGGGATAGGCTTCTCGGATCTGGATGTCGAAAACGCTGCAATAATTTTTTATAAAACTAATTAAACAACGAGTGAGATAAATAAATGTAAGTAATCTAAGTGCAGCTAATTAATTAATACCTCTCAAACGGTTGAACAAAATCATAATTTCGCAATATATAATTGTGAGCTGCATGACAATGTTCATGGTCTTCCCACCAAACTTCTTTCAACTTTCCAACAAGTCTCCCTATTTGGACGAAGATATCTGGGACATCAACGTTATACGTAGGTGCAACCCCACCATCGTCATATCTTCTAGGAGCGGTTTTTTTCGTTTTGACGGTTGGGCTAAAGTAGTATGACGTGAAGTGAGATGTTTCCTCGGTCAAACTACCTGCAACGATGGAACCCTCCACTCTTGCAAGATTTTTGGCCTTTCCTTTCAAATGTCCCATGAATCGCTCGAACGGGTACATCCATCGGAATTGCACGGGCCCCCCAAGAGCTGCTTCATGTGGTAGGTGGATTGGGAGATGTTCCATTACGTCAAAAACTGAAGGTGGAAATAGTTTCTCTAAATTACACCGCAAAACAAGTATATTATTGAGTAATTGCGCTATGCCATCCCCAGTCAGTGTTCGAGTGCATAGATCCCTGAAAAATGCTCAAATGCCTACCAATAATATATATCAGTAATTAAATAAGAAAATTATATTATAAATACATATTTAAATACTTGTTTACCCGCAATTGCTTCGTGAACAGCTGTCGGTAAGAGCTCGAGTAATGCAAATGGTAGTAATCGCTGCATGAATACATGGCAATCGTGGCTCTTCATACTGGAAAATTTATTGCCTTGCTCTATGCATCTAATTGTGAATTTGGACACATATCCATCAGGGAACTTTACTTCTGAACCAACCCAGTCAAACAACGCTCGTTTCGCATCCGTAGACAATCGAAAAGTTGGAATCGGCATTTTTCCGTTTTGTGTAATATGCAACTCGCTTCTTACACATATTTCGGCCATGTCCAACCTTGATTTCATTTTGTCTTTAGTCTTTCCCTTGACATTCAAAATCGTATTCATGATGTTATCGAAATTTTTTTTTCCGATGTGCATCACATCAAGGTTATGCCGTAATAGAAGATCCTTCCAATATGGCAGTTCCCAAAAAATACTTTGTTTGTACCAATTGTGAGAAACGTTATATCCGTCAGGCATGTTTGCCTTAGTGTGCCAATTGCCCCCATGTTTACATGTTTCTTGAGCACCGTAATAATCAATCTGCTCTAACAAATCATTCCCTGAAAGATAGACGGGGGGGGGAACACGCACGACCTTGTTCTTCCTAAACAACTTCTTGTTCTTACGATGCGGATGATGCATGGGAAGAAACCGACGATGATAGTCAAACCAACATGGTTTCCTTCCAAGCTTCAACTGGAAGGCCTCTGACCGATCAAGGCAATATGGACACGATAACCTTCCATGCGTAGTCCACCCCGATAACATTCCATACGCCGGGAAGTCACTAATGGTCCACAATAGCACAACACGCATCTTGAAGTTCCTTTGCTGCGAATAATCGAATGTGCGAACACCTGTATACCACAACTGTTTTAACTCATGAATCAAAGGTTGGAGGAATACATCAAGGGATCGCTTCGGATGCTTAGGACCGGGTACTAGAATACTCATGAACAAAAATTCTCGTTGCATGCACATTTCTGGAGGAAGATTGTATGGCGTCAATATGACAGGCCATAGAGAATATTGTCTCCCGGACATACCAAATGAACTAAATCCATCGGTGCATAAGCCAAGATAGACATTCCTGCTCTCGTTAGCAAAGTCTGAATGTACAGTCTGAAAGTGTTTCCACGCCTTTGCATCTGACGGATGCGTAACCTCCCCATCCTCCGTGGTATGTTGTGCATGCCATCTCATTGCCGCCGATGTCCTTTCTGATTGGTATAACCCTTTCAATCTATCGGTGATTGGCAAGTACCACATACGTTGGTATGCAACGCGGGTCCTTCCAGTAGTTGGTTGATATCTCGGCTTCCCACAAAATCGACATTCCTGCAACTTATCATCATCTTTCCAGAAAATCATGCAATTGTCAATGCATACGTCAATCATTTCTGATGGTAACCCAAGACTCGCAACCAACCTCTGTATTTCATAGTAACTCTCAGCGGAAATATTATCCTGTGGCAAATACTCTTTAATTAGCTCAGCCCATGAATCCATGCAAATCTCATTTAGGTTATGATCACTTTTAATTGTCATCATCCTAGATGCCAATGATAGTTTAGACTGCCCTTCTCTACATCTATCGTAGATGGACTGCTTCGCAGCGTCTAACATATCATAAAAACGCTTTGCTTCTATGTTGGGTTCTTCCCTAGTATTATCATCAGCAAATGCAGTTGTACTTTCATGAAATGCATCTGTAACCATATCATGAAACCTATTTCCCTGTTGATACCCTTCATCAATATTTCCGAATAAATGATCATGCCCATAATTATAACTAGGTTGATCAACGCCATGACTCGTACTACTACTTCCAGCATCAACACTACAACCTTCCCCATGCGAAAACCAGATATAATAGTTTGGCTTAAATCCTCTATTATATAGATGCCTCTTCACAGTATCAATATCCACATATTGGGTGTTCTTGCACTTTCTACATGGACAGAAAATTTTACCGTCACGAGTCGCACATGGTTGGCTTGTCGCCTGGTACATGAATGCTCGCAACCCATCCCGATACTCTTTCGTCACTTCACCCGTCCCTGGATATCTTTGATTGTACATCCATGATCGTAATGCGTATATTTCGTGTCCCAAAGACATTTTTTAAACATTCACCACAAAATCTATTTCTCAAAAAAAATTTTTTTTTTTTTTTTTTTTTTTTCGAAGTTTTTTTTTGTGTTATGAGAGCTCTCAACGTGATCTGTATTTATAGGATTTCAAAAAAAATTGCGACGGATTTGCGACGGATTTGCTACGGCAATTTGCAATGGATTTGCTACGGAAAAGGAATTTCCAAGGGATTTGCAACAATTTTGCGATGGAAATTAATTTTTCTTTTAAACGTGTTCCACCTACCTCACCTAACTAGATCCATCGCAAATCCCTTGCAAATTACCGTAGCAAATCCGTCGCAATTTTGCGACGGATTTGCGACGACCACTGTAGTCCTCGCTAATCCCTCGCAGATTCTTCGCAAATTTGCAACGAATTTGCGACTCTAGACATTCCCTCGCACTTTCGTCGCAAATATGTTGCAAAATCGTCGCAATTAGCGACGACTTTTTCCCTCGCAAAATAGCGACGGATTTGCGACGACTAGTTAGTCACTCGCAAATCCGTCGCAAATCCCTCGCAAATCCGTCGCAAATTTGCGAGGGATAATATCCATTGCAAATTCCATTGCAAATCGATTGTTTTCTTGAAGTGAAAATCCCCCCGCGGAATTCTCAAGAAGTCGGACCGTTAGGTGGTGTAAGCCAATTGCCTCGTTAAAACCTCTATACGGAAAACCCATTGGGACAAAACCGTATACAGGAAAAAGAGTACAAACGACTTACACAAACGGCCAAACCTCATAGAGAATTAGAAGACAATGAGGTAAGGACGGGTTGCGTAAGTTGGTCCTCCTCGATCCTTGCATCCGTGAGTAAGTTCCGCACTGCTCCCGCTAGTTGTCGTGTCTTAGACCGTGTGATAGGTCCTTTGGGAATGACCATTGCGTCTTCTTGAACCTCCACCGAAGCCGTCACGTCCATGATCATATCATCCCCCTCCTCTTGAAAAGGATTTGCCCTCAAATCGATTTCATCTGCAACATAAGGAATAATATCAGCAACATTAAAACTTGAACTTATCGAATACTTACCTTGGAGATCGAGTTTGTAGGAGTTGTCGTTGATCCTTTCCACCACGATGAACGGCCCATCTACCCTCGGCAAGAGCTTTGATTTCCTTTCCTTAGATAAATCCAAACATGATCGCCGGGTTCGAAAACCTTCTTGTTTCGTCCTTTGTTTGCATGCTTGCGGTATTGCTCCGTCTTGCGTTCTATGTTTGCTTTCGCCTTCTCGTGCATCTGTTTGACCATCTCGGCCCGTTTCTTACCGTCCATACTCACATGTTCACTCAAAGGTAAAGGAGTTAAATCGAGAGGAGTAAGTGGGTTAAAACCATAAACGAGTTCAAAAGGTGAAAACAAAGTCGTAGAACGTTGTGCATGATTATAAGCAAAATCTATGTGAGGCAAACAATCTTCCCACGTTCTAAGATTCTTTTTAATGACAGTCCGCAAAAGAGCTCCTAAGGTCCTGTTGACCACCTCGGTTTGACCGTTCGTTTGCGGATGACAAGTCGTAGAGAAACAAAGCTTCGTTCCTAACTTAGACCAAAGGGTCTTCCAAAAATAACTAAAAAACTTTGTATCTCTATCCGACACTATAGTCCTAGGCATTCCGTGCATGCGAATAACTTCCCTAAAGAATAAATCGGCTATGTTCGATGCATCATCAGTTTTATGAGATGGAATAAAATGCGCCATCTTAGAGAACCTATCGACTACAACGAATATCGAATCATTACCTTTCCTAGACTTAGGCAATCCCAAAACAAAATCCATAGAAATGTCTGTCCAAGGAGCACTAGGAATGGGTAAAGGAGTATACAGACCTTGGTTTTGACGTTTAGATTTCGCATACTTACAAGTCGTGCACCGATTGCAAACACGTTCCACATCGTGTTTCATATGCGGCCAAAAGAAATGATCTTGCACGATATGAAGTGTTTTGGCAACGCCAAAATGTCCCATAAGTCCACCGCCATGTGCTTCCCTAATAAGTAAATCTCGCAAAGAAGAATTAGGAATACAAAGACAGTTCTCGTAAAACAAGAAACCGTCGCTTTGAAAATACTTTCCAAATGCGAATTTAGAACAAGATGAGAAAACTTCCTGGAAATCGGAATCAGTTGCATATGCTTCTTTGATCATCTCAAACCCAAGTATCTTAGCATCAAGTGTCGAGATTAGAGTGTACCTCCGAGACAATGCATCGGCAACGACGTTTTCCTTACCTTGTTTGTACTGAATTACGTACGGAAACGTCTCGATGAATTCAACCCAACGGGCGTGCCTCTTATTCAACTTTTGCTGGCTCTTCAAGTGCTTGAGGGATTGATGATCCGTGTGAATGATGAACTCCTTCGGCCATAGGTAATGCTGCCACGTTTGGAGAGCTCGGACCAAGGCATAAAGTTCCTTATCGTAAGTCGGATAATTGAGCGTCGCTCCTCCAAGTTTCTCGCTAAAGAAAACCACGGTTTCTTCTCTTGCATAAGTACAACACCTATACCAATACCAGAAGCGTCACATTCAATCTCGAAAGCTTTCATAAAATCAGGTAAAATAAGTAAAGGGGCGTGAGTGAGTTTGTTTTTCAGCAGTTGGAACGCATCCTCTTGAGCTTGTTCCCATCGAAATCCCACGTCCTTCTTGATAACCTCGGTTAGTGGTGCGGCAATCGTACTGAAATCACGAACGAATCGTCGATAAAATCCCGCCAAACCGTGAAAACTCCGGACCTCGCTAACGGTCTTAGGACTCGGCCAATCGTGGATCGCCTTGATCTTGTTCTCGTCCACCTGTATACCCTGAGAACTAACCACAAAACCTAAAAAGACAACGTTATCTGAACAAAAAGAGCATTTCTTCAAATTTCCAAATAAACGTTCCTTCCTAAGCACGTCTAGCACCAATCTCAAGTGTTCCACATGTTCGTCTAGGTTCTTACTATAAATTAGAATATCGTCAAAGTAGACAACTACAAAGACGCCTATATACGAACTAAGAACATGGTTCATCAAACGCATAAAAGTGCTAGGTGATACAAGATATTTTGGTATCTCTAGAGTCAATTCTCTAAATGCAATTGTAGCATAAGAGGTTATCGAACCTTATCGGGATTTATCCTAATCACTAAGAATGCAAGGTTCATAAGTAATTTAAGCTAAACAAGGTAGTTTATGATTAAGTATCCAAATTCAAACTAAGCAAGGCAATAACTAAACAAGTTGTAATTCAAATAAGAAAAGCGGAACTAGAGATGAGGTTAACGACATAAGGTGATCCAAGTCCAATTAGTGATGTTCATTTACTCAAGAAGCTAATTCCTAGGCAATAGATTTCTAATCTAGATTAATTCTCTTTCAAGCAACTAATCTCTATGTTAATTATCAAGTCCATTAGCAAATCATCATTTGTGGATTAACAACTAGCAAGCATTAAGAAACATAACAAGATCAACCAAAGATATGCCCTAAACAACTAATATCTTAGGTTAGGAACATAAATCTCTTGTCTAGTTGGTCTTGGCATTTCATCAAACACTTGGTGTTCATGAAATGCCTTGTGATCTAGATCTACTCTTTCAAGCTAGATCTAGCATTAGGGACTCTAGACAAGAAGGAATATAAGATTATCTAACCCTAAACACCACTAATCAAACCATAGATCACCCTAATCTACCACATCTCAAGATCCTAAAAAGACTACTCAAGATCCATCAAGAACACCTTAAAATCGATTATGATAGAAGATGTTTGATTAATCAAGAGAGAAAGAGGATAGATTGAAGAGATTGATGGAAATAAATACTAAATTGCATAAATCAAAAGATCCTCCTTACAAATCTCAAACTCTCTCAAAGGTTAAGGTTTTGAGCATAAGAAAAAGCATATGTAAAAATTAGGTTTAGATGAGTATTTATAAGAAAAAGTGGACAACATGATTAACATCAATGTCACAAATCGATGTGGATGGGCGAGGTTAAGCTCCCTGACATTGCATCCATCTGTTGCATCGATGTGTGGCAGGTTTCTGGTCGATGTGAATCCTGCTGAAGCTGAGCATCGATGTGTGACATCGATGTAGATGGGGTCTTGAGCGAGGTTAATCTCCCTGATGTTGCATCCATGTGTGACATCGATGTGTGGGAGGTTTTGGGTCGATGTGAGTGTTGAAAAGCTCCCAAACTCCTTCAACCGCTTCACTTGCTCCCGATCCGGATAGTCTTCAGTAAATCGGCGATAACTTCCTAACCTGATGTCCTAATGACCTGATTCGAATTTCCCTGGACAGCTGACTCGTCCATATACAATCTTCATGAAGACTACAAGAGCTGGATCACATCGGAACGCCTTCGTCTGATCGGTTCTTTGAGACGTTCCGGATGGTTCCTCTCTAGTCTTTAAGCACCAAATCTCCAAACCCCACCAAGTGTCTTCAAACACCTAGTAAACTCCTCAAAAACATGCAAAAGACTCACAAGGGCCTAATGCAGCTCCTAATACTCTAAATGGGACAAAACAAGTATGAAATGCCATGAGGATCCAAGAGAATGACCTAAAATCTATATGAAATGCATGCTAAATACATGTAGAATATGCACATATCAATTCCCCCAAACTTAAACCTTTGCTTGTCCTCAAGCAAAAGCATCACTAAAAGCGTTCAAGTCCAAGTGCAAACTCTAAAGTATGATCAAACATGTCTACTCAAAAGGGGCTAGCCATGCTCATCCCTACATGAACCAAACTCAAATCTCAACCTACACAAGCTTTCAAATCATCCAATCCTTTAACATTTATTAGAATTTTTCCAAGTGAATCATGCTTATGCAAGGTGATGTAAGAACCGGTGGTGGCTCTCACGTCAAGGTGATAGATGCGGTGAGCAAGGCAGGCGGTCGCCCTCTCCTTGGCTCCTTTGATGGTTGAAGGCGGAAGCAATCTGACACGTAGGCGGTCGCCCTCTCGTGTGGGATTAAGTTGTGGTGTGTTGATGGAGTGAGTTCACGACACAAAGATTTGATGAGCCTTTGATACGGTGAAGGATCTAGACTTGTTTGAGTCGCACAAACAAAGCCAAGAACAAGGGTTTTCAAGATGCAAGCTTGAAGATGAACTGCGTTATTTTATTGATCGGTAAAAGTTGAAGAACTACAATGCCGCAAAGGAACCTTATAAAGGGGCTCGTCGGCTTGAACCTACTAGGGTTCGACTCAAAGAAAGCAAAGACTCAAAACAACAGGACTTTGAAAGAAAAACAACACGCAGTTCTAAAACAAAACAAGAAAACCTTAAGCTAAAACAAAACAAAGCTCATCGTTTCATTTAATCCATAATAGGAAAGTTTTATGAGCGACTCTTAAAAATGACTAAGGACGACGAGATGATGAAGTCTTTAGTCGTTGATCATGTTGGAACCACCTGCAAGCACAATAGAATAATTGAAAAGCTTACATTGATGAGTAGACGCCCAAGGAGCCGCTTGCAGGCTTCTTGAAGATGGTCCTGGTGAAAGTGCGTCTTTATCTTGATCTATGTTGTAGGAGCTTCCTTTGGTGCTTTCTGAGTGAGGTGAGTCTTGATCGTCGAGTTCTTGCTCTCCCTCAGCTGAAATCTCCTCTTCTTGCTCCATTTGGCTCCTCTCGGCTAAGTTGAGTTGGGTGTGAAGGGACTTGGTTCCTGAACTATTTCTCACCAATCCAACTGGACTATTAGTTTTAGAATATGTGTTTAGTCGATGAAATTTACCTGCCTTGGCGAGACCATCGTTCTGGAGGTTTTCTAAGCTAATGGGATTCGTCTCGGCTAAAACTGTCTCGCCCAACTCTCTCTCGGCTAAAACTGATGCGATGGGATTTCTATCGGCTAAAACTGAATTGGTGACCTTTCTCTCGGCTAAAACTGATATGGCCTGGTTTCCCTCGGCTAAGTCTCCTGTCTCGGCTAAAACTGATGCGATCAGTTTTTCCTCGGCTATTTTGTTCTTCTCGGCCAAAACTGGCTCTAATAGGTTGTTATGTCCGGATATGACATTTAGGTCAGGAAGCAATGGATCCGTGGGTTCTAGGGAGTTGATATAGGTGTGTAAGGCTTTCTTGTATCTATTCCTTAGTTGTTTGATCCTAGAACGCGTCATAGCTCCTTCTTGGACAGTGGACATAATGCTTAGGATGTCCTTTGGGTCGATGTCCTCATCACAAGGCAAGTGAATGCATTTGGCTAAGGTAGAGGTTTCGAGATAAAGGTGATCTCGATACAAGTGACGCTTTCCGAGCGAGGGTTTCTCTCAAAAGGAATCAACTAATGCAAAATGCTAAGAGTAAAGCCCAATAGATGCATATAAGGTTGACTTCCATCTACCCAAATGACCCAAATCGAACTTGACTCCTAATCTCTAAACCCCAATGAAGATCCTCCTAAGCTACCCTTTTTGCAAGGCGTTTTGCCTTTACTACTCATATGACCTCACTTTCCTTCTCTCTTTAAACATTTAGGGGATTTCCTTCTTCACCAAACGGTTTGGCTTTCAACATTTCTCTTTACTTAGCTCTTCTTTATTTTCTCTAGTCTCTCTTGTTTCTTTTCTTTGCTTTAGCCTTTTTGGCTTTCTTTCTTTCTTTTGAAGACTAGAGACTATTTTCTTTTCTTTTTCACTTAGAGCTTTTCCCATAAACGAATATATCCAACCGTTTCAAGCTTTTTGCTTATCCCCTATTTTTCTTCATCCCTTTTTCTCATTCCCGCAATCTCTTCTTTCTACCTTGTCCCAAGTCCCCAACCTATCTAGCCTTATCCTATGTCTAACTCATTTATGCCGAGCTAGTTCTCAAGGGAGTTTTTCCTTGTCGTTCTAAACTCAACACTTTTTGCCTAGTTGATTCGAAAAAGGCCTCACAATCACTCACAAGTAGCATTTGGCTTGAAAAGAGGTTGGGTTAAGGGAGTGGTTAACCGTTCCAATGATGGGAATCGGCTATTCGGGCTAACAAGAGAGTGGCAAAGCGGATAAGATAGCCCAAATATGTATGTGGTAACCATGCATTCACTATGCAATGCGCAAGTATGATAATTACAATGTCGAATTATGGTTATCACTTAAGTAGGAATGGACTCAAATCAACTTGCTTTGGCTAAGAACTAAGTAATTAGACATGAAATCCAAACATGGTTCGACCTTAATTTCGCACACGAGATCTAGAGCATAGGACTTAAACTCTTAAAGCAATACTTCGCAAAGGGGAATCATTCTAGCTCCTAATGCGCATGCAATGCATTGTCTACGTGCTATGTATTCTAGACTCAATCCTATATGAATGCAAAAAAAAAATTCAAAAGTTCAAAAATTTCAAATTTATTGAAAATGCATGATATGCATGAGACTCAAGATGCAAAAAGGCAAAATAAGAACATCAAAAACGATGTTAGATAACACACGAACCCTCCCCCAAACTTAAACTACACAGTCCCTTGTGTAATAGAAGCTTAAGAGAGAGCTAAACAATGCATGAAAGAAGGAAAGAAGATATGATTATAAATGCTATTCACAAAGTTTGGAGTATTACCTTGGAAATGAATGGAGGGAATGAGAGTGATCACCTCAATCCTACACACCTTTGTCCTTAAGCCCTTGAACATTAGATCATCAAGACTCTTGCAACCACTCAACAAAAGATCAAAAAGAACAAGAAAACATAGAAAGACATGAAAATAAAGTATGTACAATGATAAGCCTGGGGTGTCTCCCAAAAGCACTTTGTTTAACGTCACTAAGTTCGACGTTTGTCACCCTTTTAGGCGGGTAATGGAGGAGTGCAAGCACTCCTTGGCGGTTCGGTAAGCTCGAGTTTGAGAACTTTACCCATTAAGCTTTGAAAACCGGATTTATTTGGTTCCCTAACCTCCGGTGTGAGGGTTGCTATGGCCTTGGCAAAAGGCTTGGGGCGCCCTCTACATTTGACCTTGTACTCAATCATCCCTTCTTCATGTTTCCATGGGATGAGAGTCACGATCGAAGGTTGGTCTAGCAAGGGTCCAATCCCCTTGAGCATGCTCGGTTTCCTCTCCTCGGGCCTAGGCTTCGCCTTCTTCTTATTAACCTTATCACTTTCACCATCACTCTCCGTTGTGGTGTGAAAGAGGGAATACAAGCAAATTCCATCTAGAGCTAGGGCTTCTTCAACCCTTTTAATACTCACCGTCTCACATACGCCCACATACTCAACCTTCCGGGCTTGGGCTTCATTGTCTCTACAAATAATAGTCCCACAAATAGCGGTGGGAGAAGGCATCATTGTGTAGAACTTCTTGTCATCCACGTTCTTAAGAACAACCCTCTTGTTTATGAAGTCCAAGCTTGCACCGGTTGTGTTGAGGAATGGAGTCCCGAGGAGTAGAGGGAGTTTTATGTTTGGTGCCATCTCCATCACAACGAAGTCTGTTGGTACAAGACACTTTCCAATTATGAGAGGAAAGTCGTCAACCAAGCCAAGAGGTTTCTTCGTGGAAGAGTCTCCAAATGTGATGGTGGAGGGGTAATCGTTCAACTTATCTATCCCAAGACTTTTGGCCATCTCCCAAGTCATGACATTAACGGTTGAGCCCGAGTCACACAAAGCGTCATCAACTTCCAAGAGTCCAAGTGTGCAAGATATTGAGAATTTCCCGGGGTTTCCAAGCTTTGGGAGAGTCTTAGGCTCGATCCTTGTTGTGCTTGGAGGCACTTTCTCTTGTGCCTTGTTGAGGAAACGACCGGGAAATGGAAGTGGAGGCTCATATGGAGGTGGAGGTTCATATGGAGGTGGAGGCTCATATGGAGGTGGAGTCTCTCTCTTTGACTCAACAAGTATCTCCACGTTTTTCACTTTAATCAAGTCCTTGATGGACTTCTTAACCTTGTTACTCTTTTCTCCAACCAACATCATATCATTCTCACTCCCAAGGGTCACCTCCCCACCTTGTTCCTCAATGTCCTCGTTGAGGCTAGAGACTAACCCGAGTGATGAGGACATCGACTCTAAAGCCGATCCTAAGGAGATGCCCATCGTCCAAGAAGGTCCCATGACACGTTCCAAGGCTAAACAGCTCAAAAGGGGGTTTGGGACAGCCATACAAGCTTTCATCAACTCACTAAAACCAGACGATCCATTTCAAGACGTAGCCGAGACAAAATCAGTTTTAGCCGAGAGAGCTTGGGCGGACTCAGTTTTAGCCGAGAGATCATGTGCTGGACCAGTTTTAGCCGAGAGATCACATGCTGTGGGAAAATCAGTTTTAGCCGAGACGATTTTCCCCAACGAAAAGTTAGCCGATGAAAACCAACCCGCAGCAGTTTTAGCCGAAGCAGCTTTAGCCGAAGCAAAAGAGCCAATTCCAAACGATGATCCAAACGATCCGATCATCACTGAGGGAGGTAAGTTTCCTCGTCAAAGTGGCCATTTTAAGACTAACAGGTCAGGTGATTTTTGTCCTAGAACCACGGAACCAGTTCTAGCCGAGAGACCTTATGCGAAGGTAGTTTTAGCCGAGAGAAAGGATCCAACTCTACATGATAGTCCAAACTATCCAATCAGCACTAAAGGAGGTAAGTTCTCTCGTCCAATTACATCTGTTAGGACTAACAGGACACGTAGTTTCCCTCTTAGAGATGCAGAACAATCAGTTGCTTCACTCACAAGACACTTAGCCGAGGAGAACCAAAAAGGAGCTGAAGAAGAGATTGAAGCTGAGGGATTGCAAGAACTTGAAGATGATGGCTTCTCTATTCAAGAAGACTTTCTGGAAGACTTCACCAAGCTGCTACACGTCCAGGACACACCAGAACCAAAGTCACCCTCAAAAGCGCCTCATGCACCGCATTGGACCCCTTCACATCAATGTAAGCTGTTTACATTATATACTGTTCTTGCAGGTGTTCCAAGCACCAACAACGACTAAGAGCAGCATCAAAATCAACCTAAGTCTTTAGTTAGATCGCGCGGCAAAACTTTCCTTTTCTTGTTTTAATGAAACGATGAGTATTTGTTTTAGAGTATTTTGTTTCGTGTTGTTTTGTTTCAAACGTCCTGTTGTTTTTGAGTCTTTCATATCGTTTTGAGTCGAACCCTAGAAGGTTCAAGCTGATGGACTATTAATAAAGTCCCACACGCAGCTTTGTAGTCACAACTTTTACCCTAGATCAATAAAGAGCCGCACTTTCTTCTAAGTGTTCTAGAGAAGCGATTTCTCAAACTGTTCTTGTTCTTGCTCGTGTGATTCGATCAAGACCAAGTCCTTGCACCGTATCAGAGAGTAACCTCCCCTCTATGTCGTGTATTCACTTCACCATCATCTCATCCTTAGACTCCACACGAGAGAAGCGACCGCCATCGTGTCAAGTCACCTTCATCCTCGATCATCCATCCGGCTAAAGGAGAGGGCGACCGCCTGTCTTTAGCTCCATCTCTATCACCTATAAGCTCTCACCACCGAGGCTTATACCATATGGTATCAGAGCCAAAGGTTCCACCTTTGGTTTTTCTATCCCTTTTGTTTCAAGTTACTTTCATTAGTTCTTTCCGCTAGGGTGTAGAATCGTGTAGTCTAAGAAAAGATTTTTCAAAAAAAAAATAGTTAGGGTTCTTTAGTTCATGTCCGTGTCTTCTTGATAGGTCAAAGAAAAGCAAAAAAAAATATAGAGATTAGTTCTTTTAAGTAGTTTGTTTACGCAAGTCAAAAAAAAAAAAGGAAAATTGTCTTATCATTAGCGGTAGTTTGGAAAAATTCCTCAAAGGAATTTTAGATTTTTTCCCTTCGTATTTGAGTCTTGAAAATTGTTTAGGACCCTTGTTAGAACGTCTAGTAATTTTAGCAAAGGCTTTAAAATAGTTTCAAGTCGTTTTCTGAAATTTTCTTGTGAACCCACTCGGTATTTGACGAAGTTATTGTCTTTGAGTGTTTAACAAGGGAAACAGGATCTTAGACATGGGAGAAGAAGCCAATAACAACCCCCAAGACGCCATCATGCAGATGCTTAGTGCCATGAGAGAAGAGCTGAGAGGCTTTGGCCAAAGACTAGGCCAGCTTGAGCAACCACAACCTAGGGCAGCCGAAGGAGCTCAACAACAAGCAAGGAGGAATGCTCCTATGAACAACCAACAAGATGCGATGGATGATGATGATGACAGCATGCCGGAGATGGAGGACGACCTGCCCCCTGACCCCCTACGTCATCAGAACCAAAGGAGGCGTGATCCCATTAGAGGGCATCGCCCAAGAGAGCGTGAACCCAATCATGACATGAAGTTGTCACCACCTACCTTTGCTGGAAAATCAAATCCAGAAGTGTACTTGGATTGGGAGAGGCGTATGGAGTATATATATGAGTGCTATGGCTATGGAGAGAGCAAAAAGATAGCTTTGGCAGCTGCACAACTCACCGAGAATGCTCTTGCATGGTGGGACAGAACTGTTGCCGAAAGAAGAAGACAACTCTTTGGGCCGATCCAAACGTGGCATGACATGAAATACCTCCTAAGACTAAGGTATGTGCCTGATCATTATCACCGTGACCTACAAAAACGTTTCAGGAAGCTAGCACAAGGCAGCCGGACCGTAGAGGAGTATTTTGAGGAGTTTGAGAAGCTGATGAACTCATTGGAGTTAGAAGAATCCGAGGAAGCCTTGATGGCTCAATTCATTGATGGACTTCAAGAACGTATAGCCAGAAAGGTAGAGCGAGCTAGGTATAGTGGGCTTCATGAGCTACTACACCTATCTGTGCAAGTGGAGCAACAAATCAAGAGAAAGACCTCACTCTCCAACAGGACCAGAAACAATCAGCCTTGGCAAGCTAGTGGCAGCAAGCCGATAGACAAAGGCAAAGCTGTTGAGATCGATTCTCGATTCAAAAGCAAGGCCAATGACTACTCTAAGACTTCACGGCCAGAACCAGGTAAGTTCTCTAACACTAGTCAAGCTAGGACCCGTGATATTACATGTTTTAAATGTCAGGGAAGAGGACACTATGCTAGAGACTGTCCAAACCAAAGAGTCATGATCATTACGGCAAGTGGAGGTTATGAATCTCAAGATGAGATGGAAGAAGAAGTAGATGAAGCTGATGATGACGTTGAGTATCCAGACACTGGTGATCTACTAGTGTCTAGGAGAGTACTTAGCGTGCTGATTCAACCTGAAGAGAAAGTTCAAAGAGAAAACTTGTTCCACACGCGATGCACCATTAACAACAAGGTATGTAATCTTGTAATAGATGGAGGATCTTGTGCTAATGTGGCTAGCAAGTTTATGGTAGACAGGTTAGGCTTGGAGAAAACTAAGCACCCTAGACCCTACAAGCTACAATGGCTCAATGACACCACGGAGCTCAAACTAACCGAGCAAGTGAGTGTTCCCTTTAGCGTAGGCAAGTATCAAGACCAGGTGCTTTGCGACGTAGTTCCTATGCAAGCTGGACATCTCCTGCTGGGGAGACCGTGGCAATTTGACCGAGCAACCATTCACAATGGCCGGACAAATTACTACTCCTTCATGCACAAGGAGCGCAAACACAATTTGGCTCCTCTAAGCCCGACAGAAGTGCATGAACTTCAAGCTAGAATGAGCAAGGAGACCAAGGTAAGTGTTTCTAATCTATACATCAATTCTGGTGGTTTAAAACGTGCTATGAGTGCCGAGGGCACTATGTTATTAATGCTTTTCAAAGAATGTCTAAGTACAGAATCCAAAGAGATAGCCTTGCCGCCTGAAGTAGATGCATTGCTAGGCAAGTTCAAAGATCTATTTCCTGAAGAGAATCCACCAGGCATGCCTCCTCTACGAGGAATAGAACACCAAATAGACCTTGTTCCCGGCTCTGCCTTACCCAACAAGGCAGCCTATCGGATGAATCCCGAAGAGACTAAGGAGTTAGAGAAACAAGTCCGAGATTTGTTAGATAAAGGCTACATAAGAGAAAGCCTCAGTCCATGTGCGGTGCCCGTGCTGTTAGTGCCAAAGAAAGATGGCACTTGGAGGATGTGTGTGGATTGCCGAGCTATCAACAACATCACCATCAAATACCGGCACCCTATCCCACGCCTAGACGATATGCTAGATGAACTAAGTGGCTCTACTATCTTCTCAAAGGTAGATTTGAAGAGTGGATACCACCAAGTCAGAATGCGAGAAGGAGATGAGTGGAAAACAGCCTTCAAGACCAAGCAAGGGTTATATGAGTGGCTAGTCATGCCTTTTGGCTTGACTAATGCACCAAGCACCTTCATGCGTCTAATGAACCAGGTTCTTCGTTCCTATATAAGTAAATTTGTGGTTGTTTATTTTGATGACATACTTATATATAGTAAGAACCTACAAGATCATCTCAAACACCTAGAACTAGTGCTTAAATCACTTCGCAAGGAAGGCCTTTATGCTAACCTTAAGAAGTGCACATTTTGTACTAACCAACTTGTGTTCTTAGGTTTTGTAGTAAGTGAACAGGGACTGCAAGTAGACGAGGAGAAGATCAAGGCCATAAGAGATTGGCCCACACCAACGTCTATAGGGCATGTTAGAAGCTTTCACGGCTTGGCAAGCTTCTATCGACGGTTTGTGAGGGATTTCAGTACTGTTGCTGCTCCACTCACAGCTGTGATCAAGAAGAATGTGCCATTCTCATGGGGAACAGCTCAGGAAGCTGCATTCAACGATCTTAAAGCTAGACTCACTCAAGCACCGGTTCTTGCTTTACCCGATTTCGATGAGATGTTTGAAGTAGAGTGTGATGCATCCGGCCTAGGAATTGGAGCTGTGCTACATCAAAGGAAGAGGCCAATAGCTTTCTTTAGTGAAAAACTAAGTGGAGCCACACTTAACTATCCAACTTACGACAAAGAGCTCTATGCTCTTGTCCGAGCCTTGGAGACTTGGCAACATTACTTGCTATCTAAGGAGTTCATCATTCATACGGATCATGAGACTCTTAAGCATTTGAGAGGTCAAACATCTCTCAAGAGGAGACATGCCAAGTGGCTTGAGTTTGTGGAGACGTTTCCCTACGTCATCAAGTACAAAAAGGGAAAAGAAAATGTAGTAGCCAATGCCTTGTCAAGGAGGCATGCTCTCATAACAACCATGGAGGCCAAAGTGTTAGGATTCGAGCACATCAAAGACCTTTATCAAGATGATCCTGAACTTGGAGAGTGCTACAAGGACCACGGCAAAGGAATATACGGTTCATTCTATCTCCAAAATAGTTTTCTTTTCAAAGATAAACGTTTGTGTATTCCACAGGGATCAATGAGGGAGCTAGTGCTTAATGAAGCACACGGAGGAGGATTGATGGGACACTTCGGTGTAGATAAGACCTTAGCCATAGTGAAAGACCATTTCTATTGGCCGCACCTCAAGAAAGACGTGGAGAGACATTGTGCTAGATGCGTCCAATGCCACAAAGCCAAATCTAGGTCACATCCTCATGGTCTTTATCTCCCTTTACCTATTCCTAATGCCCCATGGGTAGATATCTCGATGGACTTTGTTTTAGGGCTTCCTAAGATACGGCACAAAGACTCCATCTTTGTTGTTGTGGACCGGTTCTCTAAGATGGCACACTTCATCCCGTGTGAGAAGACAAATGATGCAACACAAATTGCTAATCTGTTCTTCAAGGAGGTGGTGCGCTTGCATGGAGTTCCAAGGACCATAGTATCCGATCGTGACACAAAGTTTTTAAGTCACTTTTGGAGAACATTGTGGAGGAAGCTAGGAACCAAGCTCCTTTTCTCCACTACATGCCATCCCCAAACAGATGGACAAACGGAGGTGGTAAATCGTACACTTGGAACGTTACTTAGGGCTACCCTTGGTAACAACATGAAAACATGGCTTGATTGCATTCCATTCATAGAGTTTGCTTATAATAGGGCTGTTCATTCGGCCACTAAGTTATCTCCCTTTGAAGTTATCTATGGAATTAACCCTCTATCTCCAGTAGATCTAGTGCCAATTCCACAAACAGAACAGGTCAATCAAGACGGTCTTAGACGCGCTGAGCTCATCAAGAAGTTGCATGAGAAAGCTAAGGCCAATATTGAGAAGAAAACCGAAGGATACAAAAGGATCCATGACAAAGGCAGGAAGGAACTCACCTTTGAACCAGGCGATTGGGTCTGGCTACACATGAGAAAAGAAAGATTCCCGGACAAGCGTGCGCCCAAACTAGCACCAAGAGGCGACGGTCCATTCAAAGTTCTAGCCAAAGTCAATGACAATGCCTACAAGCTAGAGCTACCAGGTGAGTTTAATATTTCACACACCTTTAATGTTGCTGATTTATCTTTTTATGACGCAGGAGATCAAGTTTTGAGGTCAAAACCTCTTGAAGAGGGAGGGAATGATGAGGACATCGACTCTAAAGCCGATCCTAAGGAGATGCCCATCGTCCAAGAAGGTCCCATGACACGTTCCAAGGCTAAACAGCTCAAAAGGAGGTTTGGGACAGCCATACAAGCTTTCATCAACTCATTAAAACCAGACGATCCATTTCAAGACGTAACCGAGACAAAATCAGTTTTAGCCGAGAGAGCTTGGGCGGACTCAGTTTTAGCCGAGAGATCATGTGCTGGACCAGTTTTAGCCGAGAGATCACATGCTGTGGGAAAATCAGTTTTAGCCGAGACGATTTTCCCCAACGAAGAGTTAGCCGATCAAAACCAAACCGCAGCAGTTTTAGCCGAAGCAGCTTTAGCCGAAGCAAAAGAGCCAATTCCAAACGATGATCCAAACGATCCGATCATCACTGAGGGAGGTAAGTTTCCTCGTCAAAATGGCCATTTTAAGACTAACAGGTCAGGTGATTTTTGCCCCAGAACCACGGAACCAGTTCTAGCCGAGAGACCTTATGCGAAGGTAGCTTTAGCCGAGAGAAAGGATCCAACTCTACATGATAGTCCAAACTATCCAATCAGCACTAAAGGAGGTAAGTTCTCTCGTCCAATTACATCTGTTAGGACTAACAGGACACGTAGTTTCCTTCTTAGAGATGCAGAACAATCAGTTGCTTCACTCACAAGAC
The DNA here is from genome assembly GCA_002933935.1 of Eutrema yunnanense. Classification (NCBI taxonomy): domain Eukaryota; kingdom Viridiplantae; phylum Streptophyta; class Magnoliopsida; order Brassicales; family Brassicaceae; genus Eutrema; species Eutrema yunnanense. Next base: position 303,550 of record PKML01058140.1, on the reverse strand, counting down.
ACTTAGCCGAGGAGAACCAAAAAGGAGCTGAAGAAGAGATTGAAGCTGAGGGATTGCAAGGACTTGAAAATGATGGCTTCTCTGTTCAAGAAGACCTTCTGGAAGACTTCTCCAAGCTACTACACGTCCAGGACACACCAGAACCAAAGTCACCCTCAAAAGCGCCTCATGCACCGCATTGGACCCCTTCACATCAATGTAAGCTGTTTACATTATATACTGTTCTTGCAGGTGTTCCAAGCACCAACAACGACTAAGAGCAGCATCAAAATCAACCTAAGTCTTTAGTTAGATCGCGCGGCCAAACTTTCCTTTTCTTGTTTTAATGAAACGATGAGTATTTGTTTTAGAGTCTTTTGTTTCGTGTTGTTATGTTTCAAACGTCCTGTTGTTTTTGAGTCTTTCATATCGTTTTGAGTCGAACCCTAGAAGGTTCAAGCTGATGGACTATTAATAAAGTCCCACACGCAGCTTTGTAGTCACAACTTTTACCCTAGATCAATAAAGAGCCGCACTTTCTTCTAAGTGTTCTAGAGAAGCGATTTCTCAAACTGTTCTTGTTCTTGCTCGTGTGATTCGATCAAGACCAAGTCCTTGCACCGTATCAGAGAGTAACCTCCCCTCTGTGTCGTGTATTCACTTCACCATCATCTCATCCTTAGACTCCACACGAGAGAAGCGACCGCCATCGTGTCAAGTCACCTTCATCCTCGATCATCCATCCGGCTAAAGGAGAGGGCGACCGCCTGTCTTTAGCTCCATCTCTATCACCTATAAGCTCTCACCACCGAGGCTTATACCATCGGAACTCCTCAATAATGTGATCTTGCTCTTTAAGAGTGGAAAAGGTGTTGCAAGACTCTTTAGAGTTTAGTATGGCTTTCCCATTTGAAGAGACTTGAGTATGCTGTGAAGAAGGGGCGACACTCCTTTGCTCCATTTGTTTCACCTTTGAGCTCAATGTCTCAAACTTGCTATTAAGATCATTGTAAGAGCAAAGGACCTTGTTAGTGGTTTCCGCTTGGCCTTTGATTAATTGTTTGAACATAGAGCTCAAATCAAGCTCTTGCGGTTTAGACGTAGTTGCTTGACCTTGAGGCACAAACCCTTGTTGTTGTCCTTGAAAACCGGGTGGAGCTTTGGGTTGAAATCCACCTTGGTTCCCTTGGAATTGGTTCCTTGGGACAAAGGCTTGTTGGTTGGTATTAGGAGCTTGACCTTGATATTGGAGTTGATGTTGTGGGACTCCTTGAGCTTGAGTAGATTGTTGAGGGTAGAGTTGGTCTTGTGGATTCCTATAGTTTTGGTTGAACCCTTGTCTTTGGAAGTTACCTTGGTTCCCAACGTAGTTCACTTCCTCTTGGGTGATCGCGGCTTCCTCTTGATAAGAAGCTTGAATGTCCTCGTAGTCACCAATAAAATGAACCGCCTTTTGAGACTCTTTTTGAGAGGCCAGAAGCTTGTCTATCATAGAGGCTTGCTTATCCAACTTCTCATTCAAGGCTTTCATGTCCTTGGCTCTCTTGTTCTCATCAAAGTCACTTGTGGTCCTTGTGGCACGATCATAATCGTCGCCATAGTTGCCATCACTTTGAGCCAAGTTCTCTACCAACTCCATTGCATCCTCCACGTCCTTAACTAGGAAATTACCATTCGATGCCGTATCAAGTAGCATTCGAATCTTAGGTAAAGCGCCTCGGTAGAGAGTACTAAGAAGTGAGGCGTCGGAGAAGCCATGATGTGGGCATTGAGAAGTGTAGCCTCTAAATCTCTCCCAAGCCTCGTTGAAAGACTCAATAGACCGTTGTGTGAAGCTTGAAATCTCATTGCGAAGTTTGGCGGTTCTAGCCGGTGAGAAGAATTTGGCTAGAAAGGCTATTTTGCAATCATCCCAAGAAGTAATAGAACCTTGAGGCAAGCTTTTCTCCCATTGGTGAGCCTTGTCACCCAAAGAGAACGGGAAGAGACGAAGCTTGAAACCATCTTCGGATACTCCGTTAATCATGGTTAGACCACATATCCAGTCAAATTGGTCAATGTGATCTAGAGGATCCTCCATTGACAACCCATGGAACTTGTTAGCTTGAACCATGTTGATTAGCCAAGGTTTGACCTCAAAGTTGTTGTTTTCAACCGGAGGTGGTTGAATTCCTTGACGGTTTTGGTGTGCATTTGCCGCATCACCTTCTCATACGACATGCCTAGCTCTAGGCGGATGAATAGGACGGTTTGGAGCGTGATGGTTTCCATTGCCACCACCTCCTTGATTGTTGCCTTGTCCGTCCCCATTCCCAACGTTCCTTTGGTGGGGAATGGGTTCATTGATGTTCCCAAGTGGAACATTCTCAAAGTGCTCCATGTCGTTACCAACCTCTTCTTGAACTCTCACACGGTTCCTTTTTGCTCTTAAACCCCTCTCAAGTTGATCAATATCGTCCCTTGGTTGTATGAGATTGGTATTGCCACGGGAACGGGTATGCATACACCTAGAGAGAGCAAAATCAACGGGAAGTGAAGAAGATTAGTAACTTAGTAGAAAATAAAACTTAAGCTCACTAAGTACCCAAATCTCAATGCTAAAACAAATCCCAATATGGCAACGGCGCCAAATTGATACAAGATATTTTGGTATCTCTAGAGTCAATTCTCTAAATGCAATTGTAGCATAAGAGGTTATCGAACCTTATCGGGATTTATCCTAATCACTAAGAATGCAAGGTTCATAAGTAATTTAAGCTAAACAAGGTAGTTTATGATTAAGTATCCAAATTCAAACTAAGCAAGGCAATAACTAAACAAGTTGTAATTCAAATAAGAAAAGCGGAACTAGAGATGAGGTTAACGACATAAGGTGATCCAAGTCCAATTAGTGGTGTTCATTTACTCAAGAAGCTAATTCCTAGGCAATAGATCTCTAATCTAGATTAATTCTCTTTCAAGCAACTAATCTCTATGTTAATTATCAAGTCCATTAGCAAATCATCATTTGTGGATTAACAACTAGCAAGCATTAAGAAACATAACAAGATCAACCAAAGATATGCCCTAAACAACTAATATCTTAGGTTATGAACATAAATCTCTTGTCTAGTTGGTCTTGGCATTTCATCAAACACTTGGTGTTCATGAAATGCCTTGTGATCTAGATCTACTCTTTCAAGCTAGATATAGCATTAGGGACTCTAGACAAGAAGGAATATAAGATTATCTAACCCTAAACACCACTAATCAAACCATAGATCACCCTAATCTACCACATCTCAAGATCCTAAAAAGACTACTCAAGATCCATCAAGAACACCTTAAAATCGATTATGATAGAAGATGATTCCATGGATAGATGTTTGATTAATCAAGATAGAAAGAGGATAGATGGAAGAGATTGATGAAAATAAATACTAAATTGCATAAATCAAAAGATCCTCCTTACAAATCTCAAACTTTCTCAAAGGTTAAGGTTTTGAGCATAAGAAAAAGCATATGTAAAAATTAGGTTTAGATGAGTATTTATAAGAAAAAGTGGACAACAGGATTAACATCAATGTCACAAATCGATGTGGATGGGCGAGGTTAAGCTCCCTGACGTTGCATCGATGTGTGGCAGGTTTCTGGTCGATGTGAATCTTGCTGAAGCTGAGCATCGATGTGTGACATCGATGTAGATGGGGTCTTGAGTGAGGTTAAGCTCCCTGATGTTGCATCCATGTGTGACATCGATGTGTGGGAGGTTTTGGGTCGATGTGAGTGCTGAAAAGCTCCCAAACTCCTTCAACCGCTTCACTTGCTCCTGATCCGGATAGTCTTCAGTAAATCGGCGATAACTTCCTAACCTGATGTCCGAATGACCTGATTCGAATTTCCCTGGACAGCTGACTCGTCCATATACAATCTTCATGAAGACTCAAAGAGCTGGATCACACCGGAACGCCTTCGTTTGATCGGTTCTTTGAGACGTTCCGGATGGTTCCTCTCTAGTCTTTAAGCACCAAATCTCCAAACCCCACCAAGTGTCTCCAAACACCTAGTAAACTCCTCAAAAACATGCAAAAGACTCACAAGGACCTAATGCAGCTCCTAATACTCTAAATGGGACAAAACAAGTATGAAATGCCATGAGGATCCAAGAGAATGACCTAAAATCTATATGAAATGCATGCTAAATACATGTAGAATATGCACATATCACTAGGAGCATTCGTCAAACCAAACGGCATAAGTAACCACTCGTATAAACCGTGTTTGGTTTTGAAAGCGGTTTTCCACTCATCACTTTCCTTCATCCGGATTTGGTGATAACCACTTTTCAAATCGATCTTAGTAAATACGCTAGATCCATAAAGCTCATCTAACATATCGTCTAACCTCGGGATCGGATGACGATACTTTACCGTTATGTTGTTTATCGCGCGGCAATCGACACACATCCGCCAAGTGCCGTCCTTCTTAGGCACGAGTAACACGGGCACGGCACACAGGCTCATGCTTTCCCTTATGTGACCTTTCGCCATCAGCTCATCTACTTGGCGTTGTAGTTCCTTAGTTTCCACGGGATTGGTTCGATACGCCGGCCGATTTGGAAGAGTAGCGCCGGGGACAAAGTTAATTTGATGCTCGATTCCATGGAGTGGCGGCAAACCACTTGGACCATCGTCCGGGAACACATCAGCATATCCCTGCAAAAGAGAGGAAACACTACTCGGAACATCCGGCTCGGGATTAGTCATGCTCGAAAGAGCATCCCTAAAAACTAACAACACAAAAGATTGCCGGGAAACGAGAGCATGTTTTAGTTCACTCGGTTTAATAGACAATGATTCATTCACGAGTGTTCTCTCATATGTCTTAGAGCCTATACACTCGGTTTTAACAGAAGTAGAAGATGAGGGATCACTTATCTTGCCTTTGCCGTGATTCTTTTCAAGTTTAAGTTGATCGAGATATACCTCGTGCGGCGATAGTGGTGCAAAAGTGATCTTTTGGCCGTGATGCTCAAAGGAATGCTTGTTCGTAACTCCATCATGAACGGCTCTTCGGTCGTATTGCCACGTTCTTCCAAGTAGGATATGACCAGCTTCCATAGGGAGAACATCGCACATTATTTCGTCTTCGTAGCGGCCGATTGTCACAGGAACCGAAACTTGTCGGGTAACTTTGAGTTGTCTTTGATTGTTCAACCATCTAAGGTTGTATGGCCGTGGATGCTTCCTGGTCTCCATACCTAGCTTATACACTAAGGTAGTGCTAGCAACGTTAGTACAACTTCCACTGTCTATTATGAGGCTACATACCTTGCTTTTAACCATTCAACGGGTATGGAAGAGGTTTTCGCGTTGTTCGTTTTCAATGACCGGTTCCTGGGCAAGGAGAACACGTCTCGCCACTAAGAGTTCCCCGTCAACCGCATGCTCTTCATATTCGTCAAATATTGGAGCGGTCTCGGTGTCTTCTTCATCGTCGATCACGATTTCACCGTTTTCTAGCATCATCATTGTGCGGGCGTTCGGGCACTTGTTCGCATAATGTCCTTTGCCTCTGCACTTAAAACATTCAATATCACGATTACGCATAGGATTTGAATCACCCTTACCCTTGTAGTAATGACCGGAAGATTGCGGTTTGAAATCCGCCTTAGGCTTAAAATCGGTCCGTGGGGGATAATTCGGCTTCTCTCCTTTGGTGAAGCTCGGCTTAGAGCTTGAAGCGTAAGGTTGTCGTGACACGCCTTTTATTTTAAGTTGTTGTTCCATTAAAACAGGCTTATGCAACATTTCCTCCAAAGTCGCATACGTTTGCATTTCCATTCGGTCTTGTAAATCGCGGTTCATGCCGGCTAAGACCCGTGCCATCGTGGCATCACTCGGCTCATCAACATCAGCCTTTAGCATCAACTTTTCCATCTCCTGGAAATAGTCCTCCACACTTTTACTTCCTTAACCTAGACGTCTCAAACGTTGGTGAAGTTCCCGATGGTAGTGTAGCGGTACGAACCGCATTCGCATAAGCACGATCATCTCCGTCCATGTCTCCACGGGATTCTCACCGTTACATCTCCTGTTTGTCACAATTTGATCCCACCAGTCAATAGCGTATTCATGAAATTCAGTAGCGGCTAACCTGACTTTTTTGTATTCGGAGAGTTTTGGCAATCGAAAACTAGTTCGATTTTCTTTTCCCATTCGAGGAAGGCGTCCGGATCGTTCTTTCCATATAACTGGGGAATGCGAAGTTTCATTCCGCCAAGATCATCATTGTTCCGCCTTTGAGGTCGCGGATGTCGGTTTCGGTTTCCCTCGGATGAATCTCCTCGGTCGTAGAATGGATTGTCCTCCGGTTCGTATTGTCGCGGCCGATTTCTCCTCGGTCTCGCCTATGCGTGACAACTTTCATGTCCTACACTCTGCTCGGATCTCACGTCCTCGGCTCCATTAGCTCTCGGATCGGCGCCTTGATTTCTCTCATTTCGTCTCGGCGTACGAACCCCTAGTGTCGCCATTTGATCGCGCATCTCATGCAGAAGTTGTGCAATATCATCGACCTTTTGATTCACACCATCGACCTTTTGATTCATGGCTGCCTCTCGTTCTCTCCTTGACCGTGAGGTAGCAGATTCACTTTCTTCCGACATATCGTTCCTCGCACAAAAACAAACAACAACAAGGTGAGTGTATGCAAGAGTTCAGATTTTTCCAATATAGCCACAAAAGCTGGACTTTTTTCAAAAACTCAGAAACAGATTTTTTTTTTTTTTGAATTTTAAAAATTATGACAATTAAAATAAGACACATATCTACTTAGATATATATTTTTTTGATTTTTTTGATTAGGTTTTGAATTAATAAAAATCGAAACAAAATAGAAACAACAAAATTTTCAAACCCAGAAATTTTAAAGAAGATGAACAGTCAATAATGGTTTGATCTCACCGATTTTGGAGCAAGTGTCTCTGATACCACTTGACACGCTTCGACTAAGGACCGGCTTGCTCTAGTACGGATGAGAGTGATAGATCCACGACTCCAAGGGATTCACGAGAAGAGATGCTAAGGCGTGGGAGAAATCCCAAAAATCCTTAGGACCAATTCCGAATATGAATGCTTGAAACGAGGGGGTGGCGGCGTTGTTGGGAGAATCCGGGGAAGAAGATGATAAGGCGTGGGAGATGAAATCCCGAAAATCCTTATGCCCTTGATACCGAGAAGGATTCACACGAACAACGGATCGAAGGCTACGTCGAGTGTTGCGGAAAAACACTACGATAAACCGAAAGAGATTTCAATGACTAACCATCAAGAAATCGAGAGAGAAAAGAGATGAATCTCTGAAAATAAACTTTGATAAATGATAATTGTTATTTTCGACATTGAGGGAGAGAAGAAGATAAAGAAAATTCAATAAGGAAAGTCAAAGAGTCATTCTCGAAAATGAGAGAAGACTCATCGAAAATTACAAAGAAAATTAATACAATTTGAATAACTCTTGGGATTCCGCCAGAAAATCTCCGCGGAGAATTTCCCCCGGTAAAGACCCTCGAAAAGTCCCTCGGGAATAAATTCCTCGGAATTTCTCTCGGAAAATCCCCCCGCGGAATTCTCAAGAAGTCGGACCGTTAGGCGGTGTAAGCCGGTTGCCTCGTTAAAACCTCTATACGGAAAACCCATTGGGACAAAACCGTATACGGGAAAAAGAGTACAAACGACTTACACAAACGGCCAAACCTCATAGAGAATTCGAAGACAATGAGGTAAGGACGGGTTGCGTAAGTTGGTCCTCCTCGATCCTTGCATCCGTGAGTAAGTTCCGCACTGCTCCCGCTAGTTGCCGTGCCTTAGACCGTGTGATAGGTCCTTTGGGAATGACCATTGCGTCTTCTTGAACCTCCACCGAAGTCGTCACGTCCATGATCATATCACATAACCTTCTCAAGAGGGAAGAGATGATGAGGACATCAATGCAAGCTCAACGTAAACTAAGGAGGAGGACTTCACCATACCGATTATGAGGCAAACTCCACGAACCAGATCAGGCGCAAGGAAGATGGCCGAGCTATTCAAAAAATCGGTGGAGAGGATCATGCCCATCATACATTAAGACTACTTCAGCCAGATTTCACCAGACTTGAGTTTAACACACCAGAATTCACGCCAGACTTCACCAGACTTGAGTTTAACAAACAAGACTTCACCAGACTTAAGCCTAACACAACAAACTTCAGCAAAACTCCAAGAAGTGCAAGATTACGTGCAAGGATAATACAAGAAGGAGTTTACTTTGTTCATCATCTCTGATCAAGATCAAATTGCCTAAAGATCAAGGCCCAAAGAAATCACTAAATGGGTATGTGCTCCATTTGTGCTCCTTTTCCCTTGTCTAAGTTTTGTCCCAATGAGTTTTCTTGGAAAGGTTTTTAATGAGGCAAATGGTTCACATTATCATTGGCCCATTTAGTTGATCTTCCTCAAGCCCATCAAGGGAAGATTTTTGACCATGGAAGTTCAAGAGTCTTTTTTTTGGATTCAAATTAAGTTTTAATGTTGCTTCTTTCTCTCTCCTTCATGCAGACTTTGTTGTTTCCTTTATATCTTCATTGTATCTCATTAGAACAAAAAATAATGAATTAAGTTGAATGAAATAGAGAGTTTTTCTCTTGTTCTCTTATGTGAAAGAAGTGACGACGTCTTCTAATCTTCATGTGTGCGGTTCCTTCAAGTTAGAGTGTATTATACTTATCATAGATCCTTTCACCGATCTGTGTGGCGTCTCTCGATCCATCCATCTATCAAACCATCACTTTGATTCTTCTGAAAATGCCGTATAGCCAGCTGAAGAGTCACCATCATCTATCCATCGATCCATCTCCTTAGATCATCTAGAAAGTGTCGTACAACCAGCTAGAGTGTCTCCATTGATTTCCCATGTACGAGAAAGTCCCCTTGTTCCTACATCAGGTTAAAGTCGTTAGCTCGACTTTTGGTGGGTCAAGCTGATGGTGGATCAAACAGGGCCATTACTTCTCTCTCGTCTTCTTCTGGTTCTGCGAGGTATGGCTTGATATGCTGTTCGTTAACCGTGAAAGTGTTTCCACTTTTATCCCAAAGACCGATGGCTCCATATGACTTAACTTCCTTTATTGTGAAAGGTTTGGACCACCTTAATCGTAGCTTCCCTGGAAAGAGTTTGAGACGAGAATTGAAAAGAAAAACCTTGTTGTTTGTAGCGAAGGATCGGTGTATGATATTCTTGTCATGGTACGCCTTCGTCTTTTCTTTGTATATCTTTGAGTTTTCATAGGCATTGTGATGTATTTTGTCCAGTTTATTGATATATCATGGTTTTTACCCCTTTTAGGCCATGATATAAGTCCGTTTTATAGAGTCTTTCTGCTATTTCGTAGTGTTTTAGAGTCTTTTACAGGTTTTAGCACGTTTGAAGCATAATTGGAGATATTAGAGATTTTTAGAGCAGTTTGGAGCAAAACTGAAGATTGTGTTGCTGAGTACCCGATTTCACGTCAAGCATCGATCGATACCTCCTTGGTATTGATCGACACTCATCGAGGCAGACACGACCCGCGACTTTAATGAAGAGTTGAAGAATTGCAACTTGGTCCATAAGACTTTAATAATTATAAAAAGCCCCAAAACGTGATTTAGGTTATTTATAGGATTTTTACAGCCACTTTGTTGGCTATGCTTTATTTTTGCTTTGTGAGGAAGACAATTCTGAAACTCCCTTCGTCCGAGAGAAGATTTCGAACCCTCTTGTTACTCTTTCTGTTTTATTTGATGATTTATTCAAACATGTTTATTGCTTCAATTTCCATGTATGAGTAGATCCACTTTAGGTTCAGGGTTCTCATAAGGGTTTTCTCTGAATGCTAGATTGATTAGTTAATTAGGATTCACCATCTGAATTAGTTTTTCACCATAGGTTGTGTTCAAAGCTAATTCTAAGTTGACGAATCTGGAACTTAGATCTTAGGATAATTGATTAGGCACGACAGTGCGATTAATTACCTGATAAAACCTTAGGTGAGCAAATTAATTATTCGCAAATAGATTTGGTTTAATTGATTTGTGAACATATCAAACTCGGTATTAAAGCTGATTTAGACTTTAGGATTCGCAAAGAGATTTGGAATTCTTAAGATTTAGATTTAGATAATTCTCGCAACGACAGTTGGTTAATTATACTTTAGTGATTTGAGTTCAAGAACCGTGCTAAATCTGAATCCTGACTAGTTAGTTTATCTGCATTCATTGATCTCCTGAGAAATACCCTGAGCCTATACTTCTCCCAACTGAATTACAACACTTTTAATTTAAGTACTGTTTTCAATACCATTGATTGTTTAGCGTAATTCTCTTCCATATAATCTATTGTGCGTCTCTGTGAGTCTTTGTGGTTCGACCCCTAACTATACTATAGCTACTGCGTTAGTATCTAAATAGTGTATTAATTTGAGCATATCATTCGTGTAGTTGGAGTAGTCTCCTTTCTCCAGCTGTCTTCATGTCTAAATTCATTTCCTTGATAGCATATTGTGCTTTGTATTCGAGCTCTACATGGAGGTGGCAGACTTTCCCATAAACAAGATTGAATGGTGTTGTGCCTAAAGGTGTTTTGAATACTGTTCGGTATGCCCAAAGTGCGTTGTCAAGTTTGGTAGACCAATCCATGCGATTAGCTCCGGTCGTCTTTTACAAGATCGACTTGATCTCTCTGTTGGAAACCTCCATTTGGCCGCTTATTTGAGGATGATATGGAGAGGCTACTTTGTGCGTAACTCCATTCTTCTTTAATAAGTTTTCAAAAAAATTGTTAATGAAATGAGATCCTCTGTCGCTTTTTACGATTCTATGAACTCCAAAACGCGGGAAGATTATCGAATTGAACATCTTAATGACCACATTTGCGTCATTCGTAGGGCTCGAAATTGCTTCCACCCACTTAGAAATGTAGTCAATATCAACTAAGATGTATTGGTTTCTGAAGGAAGTTGGGAAAGGTCCCATGAAATCGATTCTCCATACATCAAAAATCTCGACTTCGGGAATAAAGTTTTGAGGCATCTCGTTCCTCTTACTTATATTTCTAATACGTTGGCATGAACTACACCGCGAGATGTAAGCTTGTGTATCCTTAAACAAAGTAGGCCACCAAAAGCCTGCTTATAGAACTTTAGAGACAGTTTTGAAAGTAGCGAAATGACCTGCATAAGGTGAGCTATGACATCCGAACAGTATTCCGCTCATTTCCTCTTCAGCCAAACATTGTCGGTAAAGACCGTCCGCACATCTCTTATAGGGGAAAACGGTCAATTCCTACCCGGACTATTCCAAATGGTACGGATTCGTACCTGATAAATTCAAGTGTACAATTTCATACCCAAACTTTTCAAAATTTGAAAATTCATACCTGGACTATTCTTTTTTTTGGCAAAAACAAATATTGACCAACACCCGTTAGTCAACGTTAACGGTGAGATATCCCGTGCCACATATGCGGCCCCGTTGTCACGAAATTATAAAACGACGTCGTTTTGAGTAAAAAAAAAATTGAAAAAATGGGCTTTATATTTTCGATTTTGGGTTTTAAAAAAAAAAACTAAACGACATAGTTTTACGATTGAAGACATGTCTTCTTCATTGGGATCCCCTTCTTCGTCGAATACATCTGAAAATTGGGGAATAACAACTCATGGATCTAGGGTTTATTTCGCCGGCGAAGACAGAGGGCTGAAATGTATTGGCACACAAGAATGTAAGCATCGAAATAATAGCTGAAATGAATTGATAATCATCGAAATAAAAACTGGCACAAGTTTCCTTGTCTAGTGAAATACATAATTTGGACAAATATCCAGTCATGAAAAATGAAGACAAAACCAGAACAAGGCAAAACCCAGAATCTTCAAACACGCAGGAGATTTGAGTTTTTTCCCCCTGAATTTATATCCAATTTCTCATTCTCTGATTGGAGCTCTTTCTATATTCACATGCCTGGAAATGGTTTCACTAAGTAACTCTATGAACTGCAGTATACAAACGCGAGTGTCAAGAATATGAAAGAATTGCGTTTTCTAGTGAAAAGGTATCTTCTTGTCCACCATATCACTTAGCTAAAAGATCCAGACACTCATCAAACATATCTCACATGAAGACAAAATCAGATCAACTCAAACCCACCCAGAGTCTGAAACCCGCAAGAGATTGAAATTGTTCATGACTTTTCATCAAATCTCTCTCTGATTCGAGCTCATCCAATATTCAAATACCAGAAAATTGATCTAACATAATCTTCATCATCACTCTCATCACTAAAGTTAATGACTTTCTTTCCTGCAGCCTCCGTTCTCTTCTTCCACCTCTGCTTCTCTCATTCTCAGCCTCTCTCCAGTGTCATTATCCACTACCAAAGCCCAATTATCCTCCTCGAATCCCTCCGTCACAGCCGACGACGACGCCGATTAATTTCCGGCCATTAAGGATCTTCCCTTCCATGGAACGCGCCGCTTTAGCAGCGTCTTCGTGAGAGACGTAAAGAACAAAGGTGACACCACAGGAGCGGCGAGTGTGGCGATCCTTTAGAAAGGTGACTCAAACGACCTTGCCGAAAGTGGAGAAGAGCGTGTGGATGTCGGAATTGGTGAGGGAAAAGTCGAGATTGGAGACTGATAAGCTTGGGCTTATCAAGTCAAGAAATGGAGGGGAAGGGAAGAAGAGAAAGACGAGAAAGAGAGAGTGAGAGACAAGGGAGGCGCAGATAAGGAAACAAATATTATAATTCTTTTTGATATCAAACCCTATGGTTTCGGGAATGATTAAATACATGGTACCAAGATATAAAACGACGACACTTCCTGATTATTATTTAGTTATATAGTAGACTTTGACCCATTCTTTGCTTAGCCACATTTGGTAGACTTCTGATCCATCTTCCTCGCAACGCGACCTGCACGAATCTTCTTCCTCATATAAGCCAACGCAAAGGCTAACTTATCATTGTCCTCAAGCTGAAATTTGGGATAATGAGCAGCAACACGGTCCAATGGTTCCCATGAGGACTCGAACAAGGGTAAACCCTTCCATTGAATGAATATCTCGGGCTCTTTTCCTCGCACCTGTGAACGCCTAATGTCCAGAACCTCTGTCGGCTCTGTCAACCATTCAAGCTCAGAAGAAAGGATGAGAGGGATACCTTGTGCCTGTTGTGATGAAGCAATGGCTTTCTTAAGCTGTGAGACATGGAAAACTGGGTGTACAACACTATGAGGAGGGATTTTCAGCTTGTATGCTGTGTTACCGATGCGTTTCAGAATCTCGTAAGGCCCAAAGTACTTCGGAGCTAGCTTCTCATTGCGTCTCAGCGCCACTGAAGCTTGTCGATAAGGTTTAAGCTTGAGGAAGACCTTTTCACCTACTTGAAACTCAACGTCACAGCGATGTTTGTTAGCAGCGTTCTGCATTTGCTGTTGTGCCCTTTCTAAGTTCACCCGTAGTTCAGCCACAATACTGTCTCGTTCTTTAATCAACTCTTCAACAGATGCATTAGCTGTTGGGACATCATCATACGTCAAGAGCTTGGGTGGGTCGCGACCGTACAGAGCCTTGAAAGGGGTGGTGAGAAGTGTTGTACCACAGTTCTGCCCAAGGCAACCAATTACTCCAGGATTTAGGCTTCCCGTTAGCGAAGCACCTGAGGTATGTTTCTAAGCATCGGTTAACGACTTCAGTTTGGCCGTCCGTTTGAGGGTGGTACGCAGTGCTGTACACCCAGTGGAATACTTGTTCTGCTGGCATACTACACATTTAATGATGAATTCCTTTACATCTTTCTTCATTCCCTTCCAAAATACTTCTTTAGATAACCTCTTATATGTTTTGAGCACTCCTTCATGTCCACCCATCAGACTAGAGTGAAACTGCTCTAATATAGTTGGAATGAAAGGAGACCTTCTCGGAATAATCAGACACCCGGCCTTAAATAGAAGTCCCTTCTCATACCTGTATTCGGAATCAGCCAGTGGGTTTCCTTTAAGTGACTGCAAGATCTCTTGTAACTCCTGGTCAATTTCCACTTGCTTCTTCAACTCCTCACGGTCAAGAGACATGGGAGCCGTGAGCTTCAACTCCAGAAACTGCTCCGTGTGTGATCTTCTAGAGAGAGCATCAGCTACTCTGTTCTCGGCTCCTGCCTTGTATTCAATGGTGTAATCTAACCCCAAAAGCTTAGATGCCCAACGCTGTTGTTCCGGTGTCACAGATTTCTGCTCAAGTAAAAACTTGAGGCTGCGTTGATCGGTACGGATCACTACCTTGTTTCCAGTCATGTAGTGCTTCCATTTAGTGACTGTGAAGACTATAGCTAACATCTCTCTTTCATACACTGATTTCATCCTCCCTTTAGTTGAGAATCCTTGACTTATGAACGCTATGGGGCGGTTTCCTTGAGACAGTACTGCACCAATTCCAGTTCCTGATGCATCAGTCTCTATAACAAAGGGCTGGTGAAAATCTGGTAGCGCTAGAACGGGCAGATTCATCATGGCTGCCTTCAAATTCTGAAAAGCCACAGTTGCTTCTTCGTTCCACACAAATCCGTTTTTTCTCAATAGATTAGTGAGAGGTCTTGCCTTCTTACCATAATCTTGCACGAATCTCCTGTAATACCCTGTGAGCCCAAGAAAACCTCTCAATTTTGTGTCTGTCTTCGGTAGAGGCCAGCTTTTAATGGCTTCTAACTTGCTAGGATCTGCGGATACGCCTTTACCCGAGATAACGTGACCTAAATAAGCCACCTCAGTCTGCCCAAACTCACACTTCTTCTCATTAGCATAAAAACAGTGCTGGTGCAAGAGTTTCATTACCGTCTCTAGATGATGTAGATGTGACTGGAGGGACGAACTGTAAACCAGTATATCATCGAAAAACACGAGGACAAACTGTCTGAGGTAAGGCCGAAACAGATCATTCATCACGGATTGGAAAGTAGTTGGGGCGTTGGTTAACCCGAAAGGCATTACCAGGAATTCGTAGTGCCCTTCATGAGTCTGAAACGCGGTCTTTTCGACGTCACTCTTTTTCACTCTGATATGATGGTACCCGGATTTCAAATCGATCTTAAAAAAAAATTGTAGCACCATGTAGTTCATCTAACAACTCCTCAATGACTGGAATTGGATACCTATATGGAACTGTCGCCTTGTTAAGAGCTCGATAATCTACACAGAAACGCCAGCCGCCGTCCTTTTTCTTCACTAAGAGAACCGGGCTGGAATACGGACTAATGCTAGGTCTGATGATTTCTGCTTCTAACATTTCCCTAACCAAGGTCTGTATTTCATTTTTCTGGGCAAAGGAGTATCGGTATGGCCTTACATTGATGGGAGTTGCGACCACTTGAAGATTAATGGCATGTGCCCTGGTTCTCTCTGGAGGCAGCTGCTTTGGCATTTGAAAAACCTTAGTGTATCTGGTAAGCAAATTGCTAATCTCCGGCTTAATAGCCTCTTTGGATTTCCCTACTTCCCCTTCAAATAGAGATGTGAGCTCTAGCAAGTAAACGAGGTCAGCTTCTCTTATCACCTTCTCCATTGAATTAAGAGAGATTTGAGCTCTCACTAGCGTTGGATCTCTTACCAACGTGACCCACTGTTCATTGATCTTGTAGCTGAGCCTATGCAGAGCCCAATTAACCCTTGTATCTCCCAACGTATCTAACCACGAATAGCCCAAGACTACATCCGTCGTACCCAATTCGAACAGCAAAAATTCTTCTACTATCTCCACCCCTTGAATTTTCAGAACAACGCCATTACATTTTTCTCTTCCTGCTATAATTTGACCATCCCCAACCTTAACTCCGAAACCTCGAGTTTTCGTCACCTCTAATCCATGCGTTCTCACTAACGCTTCTGATATAAAGTTGGAGGTAGCCCCTGAGTCAATTAAGATAACTACCTCAACGTCTCCAATTTTACCTATAATCCGCATCGACCTTTCAGTTGTAATGCTCGCCATAGACTGAAGTGACAGCGTAACAAGCTCATGCCCTTTGTCTTCGTGATTTGGTTCCTCCTGCAGATCATTCTCTTCATCTGCATTGCCCTCTTGTTCATCTCCTTCTTCGACCTCTAAGCACTTAAAACGTTGGGTTTTGCAGCGGTGTCCAGTAAAAAAACTTTCCCCACAATGTCTACAAGGATTGAAGTTGAACCTCGGGGTCTCGTTGTTATGACCAGGGCGACGAGTGTCTCTCCCTGTCTCGAAGGAATGCCTAGCTGGTACAATCTCTTGATTCTTGTGAGGACTGTAAGGTTGACTGTGTTGATTTTGATTAAGTACAGGAGCTGAGTTAATTCGCGGGAAATTCTGGGACTGAATGCTAGCCCTCTCATTCTCTTGTTCCTCGATCAGTTTGGCAGTATCAACTATTTCATCCATTCCCATGGGGCGATAACGCACCACCTGCTCTCGCAAACTCTTTTTCATTTCATTCAGAAACATTTCCTCCAGAACATCATTGGTGACGTGAGGCACCTCTACGGACAACTCTTCAAACTGTTCACGGTATTCTTCCACGGTTCCTTTCTGCCTTATGCGCAACAAATGTCCCACTATCGAACCACCTCGGCTAGGTCGAAACCTCTTCTTTAGTTTATCTTTGAAGTCCTTCCAGTCCTTCACGTCTTCTCTATCTTGGGTGTATCTCAACCATGTCACTGCACAACCTGTTAAACAAGCTAGAGCTTGACTGAGCTTATCGGCTTCTGGTGTGAAGTTAACCGCGAAACACTTCTCAGCCCTGAAAATCCAGTCATCTAGGTTTTGTCCATCGTAGAGTGGTAGATCCATTCTCCGGAAAGGCGAATCTAGCTTCGGTCCTGGTGACTCCACCTTGTACTCAGTTTGTGTAACTTGTTGTGGTGTGTCCAACGTTCGAAACGGGATCGCTACTGGAGGTAGGGGTAACAGACCATCTCCGCGAGGCTTCTCTGGTGCTCCTGGCGTTGTATTTGGTAGATCAGAACCCATATTTACCATTGTTGTCGGAGTCTCTTCTCTGTTGCTCTTATTCTCTGCAAATCTAGCCGTAATCGTCTGGTTCAATTGCAGAATCGCGTTCTTCATCTCTGCCATTTCATCTCGTGACAGAGCTATCGTTTTCTGCATCTCAAGGGTTACACTGTCGAGCCGAGCAATGTCCCCTGCCGTCGATCTATCCTGCGAGTCTGTGGTAGCGGTCGGATCTATCTTCGGAGGCATCCTGATGCTCTGATACCAATGATAAGCTTGGGCTTATCAAGTCAAGAAATGGAGGGGAAGGGAAGAAGAGAAAGACGAGAAATAGAGAGTGAGAGAGAAGGGAGGCGCATATAAGGAAACATATATTATAATTCTTTTTGATATCAAACCCTAAGGTTTTGGGAATGATTAAATACATGGTACCAAGATATAAAACGACGACACTTCCTGAGTATTATTTAGTTATAAAGTAGACTTTGACCCATTCCTTGCTTAGCCACTTTTGGTAGACTTCTGATCCATCTTCCTCGCAACGCGACCTGCACGAGTCTTCTTCTTCATATAAGCCAATGCAAAGGCTAACTTATCAGAGACATAGAGCGTCGATTTGGAAGGTGCTAAGCCGCCCGATCCGCCGGGAGCCGGAGATTTGGCTGAAGAAGAAGCTTCTCTAGGGTTTGAAGGAGGTAAGGGTGGTGCTGTGATGGAAGAGTAGCGGTAGTAGAAAGTGTCGTCCTCTTCGTCGTCGCTATGGAGAGTCAGTCTTCTTCTTCTTCGTCTGCACCATTTCCACAATTATTTTTCTTGTGTTTTTTTAAAAAACCCAAATTTTCAAAACGTTGTCGTTTTGAGTTTATCATTCCGTGACAACGGGGCAGCATATGTGGCACGAAAGTTCTCACCGTTAACGGTGTTACGGGGTTGACTAATGGGGTGTTGGTCAATGTTTGTTTTCGCCAAAAAAAGTGTTGTCCATGTATGAATTTTTAAATTTTGAAGAGTTTAGGTATGAAATTGGACACTTAAATTTGTCAGGTACGAATTCGCACTATTTGGAATAGTCCGGGTAGGAATTGGCCGTTTTCCCTCTCTTATAGAGGTATGGCTCATCCCAAAAGTAATGTCTTATTTCCCATAAGAATTTCTTCTTCATGTAGCCAAAGAATCGTGGCGGTTCGACGTCTGCAGCCAAATAGTTGGCTATGTGTCTGAACCAAGGGGTGTTGAAAGCGCCTAACCGCCGCGCAAGAGGTCGATGGGGTGCTCCGTGTGCATGTGCGGTCAGTGGTATCATATCTATTACGTAGAAATTGTCATCCGGCAAACTGTCATTTAAAGGCACTTCGTCTTCTACTCGAATTTGTGAAAGGTGATCTGCTACCCCGTTATCTGCTCCAGTTCGATCTCGAATCTCGATGTCGAATTCTTGTAGTAAGAGCACTTAAATAATCTGCAAAATAAATTCCTGAAATCCAATAAGAAAAAGAAAAACGTCCCGGATCATCGACTTTTCTAAGCTTTTGAAGTGGGATTAGTTTCGGTACCTTGAATGGTGGTTTTTGGTTCATCTTGGATTCGGTAATGACTTTTCCATAGAGTGGGACGAATTTTGGAACTTCTCTAGGCTCCATCTAAGCATCTCTTCGGGTTATCTTCCACTCTTCCGGGTAAAATCCCGCTCGGTCTCTTAGTGGAGTCTGTGGTTTGAGAGACTTGCATATCCAACTTCTTGACATGGGTTGAAATAGATTCAAATTTCCCATTCAAGTCGTTGTACGTAAAATCGACCTTGATGTTAAAATCTTTCGTCGTCTTCTCGTTTCTTTGAGCGAGGAGTTGAATTGATTGCTCGAGGGAGCTTCACTATTTAGGCAGCAAGTTGAGAGTTAGAGATACCTTGTTGCTGCGTGTTTGAGTTATTGTAAGGAGCGGCTTGAGCATTGAAGGGCGGTCTCGGTTGGAAGTTCCCATTTCCTCCATAGTTCCCGTTCTGGAACCGGTTTTGGTATGGCCTTGATTGTTGTGGATAGGGCTGATCTTGAGAGTTCTCCACGTTCGGGTTTCGATACGAGAGGTTGTTGAAGTTGGCGTTGCGGAAGTTTTTGTTTAATCCGTTGTTGAAACGGCTTCGGTATTGACCTTGTGCTCCCACATAGTTAACTTGTTCTTCTTGAAAATACGAACCGTTGTTGTCAGGTTCGTAATAGGTGTCAGCATCGACTCCAACAGTAGCTTCACAAGCATGTACTTGGCTATTTTGGTTGTTGAGAAGTCGATTCCGACACGTTCGATCTAGTCGAACTATCGTAGTCGGGAGAATTGTTGCTATCCGATATAGCAAGATTTTCGATGAGAGCTCTTCCTTGGTTGATGGTCTTCATGGAGAAGTCTCCATTGCTGGCCGTGTCGAGAGAAAGTTGATATTTCGGTAGTAATCCTCGGTAGAAAGTGTTGAGCACATTCGGACTGGAGAAACCGTGATGAGAACAATCTCTCTCGTATTCCTTGAAACGTTCCCACGCTTCATAGAAAGACTCCACCGGTTGTTGATGGAAACTTTGGATTTTGTTTCTTAGCGCGCTGGATCTCGACTTCGTGTAGATGATATGCTCAAATTAATACCCTAAGATACTAAAGCAGTAGTTGTAATATAGTTAGGGGTCGAACCACAAAGACTCATGGAGATCACTCAATAGATTGTATAGCATCAAATCAAGCTAAGCAAACATGTGTAATTAAAAGCAGTGCAGAAATTAAAAGAGTTGTAAATCAATGGATAAAATATAGGCCCAGGGTATTTCTCAGGAAATCAATGAATGCAAACTAATTAACTAATATGATTCAGATTTAGCGCAGTTCTTGAACTCAAATCACTAAGATATAATTAACCAACTGTCGTTGCGAGAATTATCTAAATCTAAATCCTACGAATTCCAAATCTCTTTGCGAATCCTAAAGTCTAAATCAGCTTTAAAGTTCAGGTTTGATATGTTCACAAATCAATTAAACCAAATCTCTTTGCGAATAATCAATTTGCTCACCTAGGTTTTATCAGGTAATTAATCGCACTGTCGTGCCTAATCAATTATCCTAAGATCTAAGTTCCAGATTCGTCAACCTAGAATTAGCTTTGAACACAACTTAAGCGAAGAACTAATTCAGATGGTGAATCCTATAAACTAATCAACCTAACATTCAGAGAAAACCCTTATGAGAAAACCCTAAACCTAAAGTGGATTTACTCAGACATGGAGAATGAAACAATCAACATAACTGAATAAATCATCAATAGAATAGAAAGAAGGGTTTAGAGATCTGATCTCGGACGAAGGGAGATTCAGACTTGTCTCTCTAAAACCAAAGTAAATTAAATCATACAAAATAAAGCTTAAAAATGCATAGCTAACAAATTGGCTGTAAAATCCCTATATATAACCTAAAACACGAGTTGGGGTCTTCTTGTAATTATTAAAGACTTCTGGGCACTTTTGCAATTCTTCAAGTCTTGGAAAACTCGCGGGTCGTGTCTTGCTGCGATGAGTATCGATCGATACCAGGGGGTATCGATCGATGCTTGTCGTTAAATCAGGCACTCAGCAACACGACTTCAACTTTTGCTCCAAACTGCTCCAGAAAGCTCCAATAATTCCAATAATACTCCAAACGTGCTAAGACCTGCTAAAGACTCTAAAAGACTCCAAAATACTATAAAGACTCTATAAAAAGGACTTATATCATGGCTTAAATAGGGTAAAAACCATGATATATCAACTCCCCCAGACTTAGCCTTTGCTTGCCCTCAAGCAAATAGAAGACTAAACCAGAGAAAGAGGTTTGAAAACGCGGAGACTCACCTGTTCATGAACCATCGAAATGACCCTCTTTCCAAGTACCCAAATGTCACCTAATCAGCTTTTGATTTAACCACCATGTACTTCTCCGTAGACATTCGCAGCTTTCCCAGACTCCACAAATTATCCCACAGCATTGTTCAAGTAAAACCCTCATCACCAGTTTCATCGCTGCATCCAATGTTCAAGAACCTTCTAGACTCTTTACCAGACAATATCATGACAAGGAACCACCCTTTTTCTCACTTTTTGTATCAATTTCTCTCCCCCAGACTTATTTCTTATTATGTTCTTTCTTTTATTTTCAGCTTTGCATATACACATCAAGGTATGAGACTCGAGTATTGATGGTGTTTGCCACCAAATCCCCGGTTCTTTCCTCTCTATGTATCAAAGGATGTAGGCGAATAATGGCATCATAGGAAAATCCTAGCCTCGCTTCCAATCCTTTGTGTGATCATTCCCTCTTAAGTAGAATAATGGGATCGCTGGAAATTTTCCTAACCCTCTACTCAGAAGAAAACCATTTCATCTTTTATGCTCTTATTTATCAACCTATAATAGGGGAGATGAGATACCATAACTCTAAACACATGGGTTCCTTTATCAGATATGAATGATGAATCAAGCTCTAAAAACACTAACCACATCGATGAAGTGCAAAAATTTGGCTCAGGTTTCAGAAGAACTCTGCTGGAGACATGGATGTTTTCTAGTCAACTGGTCAGTCTTTGGATTTTTCATTAGTCGATCTAGAACTAATCCTGTAACACTGTGCACTCAAAAACAAAATCAAATCAATATGTTCAAGCACATGATCATTATCTCCAACAAATTTTGACTCAATAAAACAATTTTGACTCGATAAACGACTGACTCTGCGAAAAACAAAAACAATGTCAGCAGACACCTCCTCCAGACTTGAACAACACTGTCCCCAGTGTTATCTAGCCTAGAGTCAGTGAAAGAAAACAAATTAACAGAATAAAATTGGAAAAAACAAGAAGTTACCTTGCTGGAACATTGAGTATCGATCGACACACAACCTGGTATCGATCGATACCAGACTTAAATCGACATGAACCTTTCTCAATCGCGTCATGTATCGATCGATACTGAAGGGTATCAATCGACATGCAGGCGATTTCGAATTTGCTCCTTGTTTATCCTGACACAAATACAGAACGAACGAAAGATAAAAAGAAAAACGACTCAAAAACAGACTCACAAGTGGGTTGCTGATATACTCAATTTAATACCCTAACAGTACTAAAGCAGTAGTCGTAGTCTAGCTAGGGGTCGAACACAAGGACTCACAGAAATCACACAATAAATTATATAGAATCGAGCTAAGCTAAGCAATTCAGTTTTAACAGAAAACATGAAGTAGTAAACGAGTTGTATTCAATGGGGAAAAGATAGGTTCATGGATATTTCTCAGGAAATCAATGAATGCACAATAAACTAACTAATCAGGGTTCATGTTACGCGCGGTTCTCGAACTCAAATCACTAGAATATAATTAACCAACTGTCGTTGCGTAAACTATCTAAATCTAAACTTCAGAATCCCAAATTTCTTTGCAAATCCCTAAGAATAAATCAGCCTTAATTTCAAGTTTGATATGTTCACAAATCAATTAAACCAAATTTCTTTGCGAATAATCAATTTGCTCACCCTA
>PKML01058140.1:221347-273663 GCA_002933935.1 Eutrema yunnanense | reverse complement strand
TTAAACATGGTAGGCCACCAGAAGCCTGCTTGTAGAACCTTGGATACCGTCTTGAAAGTAGCAAAGTGACCAGCATACTCAGACCCATGGCAATGAAAAAGAATAGCTGGCATCTCAGACTCTGCAACGCATCTTCTGTAGATACCATCTGAGCAATGCTTGTATAGGTAAGGCTCATCCCAGAAGAACCTCCTTATGTCGCGCATAAACTTCTTCCTTGCATATTTGGTGGGATACTTGGGCTTAGTCTCTATAGCAAGGTAGTTGGCGATGTCTGCATACCATGGACGTGCAGCACTAGAGTCAGCAACTAGATAGACATCATAGCAGTTCAAGTGCTCTACGGACAAAACAGGTTCATGAGTATCGATCGATACCGAAAGTCTGCATTCGTGAAAATTGCAGATTTTCGGGATAAAGGTCTTGAAAGATCGTTTCAATGAGGTAAACACCTTCCTCTGGCAAACAATCATCAATAGGGATGACCTCATCGACCTTTAGTCGCGATAAGTGGTCAGCAACGCCATTCTCAACTCCTTTTTTGTCCTTGATCTCGATGTCGAAACTTTGGAGCAAAAGAACCCATCGGCATAGACGAGGCTTGAGGTCCTTGTTCTTCAACAAGTATTTGAGAGCAGCATGGTCTGTGTGGACAATGACCTTGCTCCCAATCAAGTAGGACCGAAATTTCTCAAAAGAGAAAACAACTGCTAGCAACTCCTTCTCAGTGGTGATGTAATTTCGCTTAGCATCATCGAACGTCCTGCTGGCATAATAAATAGCATGGAGTTTCTTGTCTTTCCTCTGACCCAATACAGCTCCAACAGCAAAGTCACTGGCATCACACATAACCTCAAAAGGCAAACTCCAATCAGGTGGTTGGACTACATGAGCACTCACCAATGCCTTCTTGATTTCCTCGAAGGCTACAAGGCAATCAGATGTGAAATCAAACTTGACTTCCTTACATAACAGGGCTGTGAGTGGACGTGCGAGCTTACAGAAATCTTTGATGAACCTCCTGTAAAACCCAGCATGACCAAGGAAGCTTCGAATCTCAGGAATAGAACGTGGAGGTTGCAAGCTTGTCATGACTTGAATCTTAGCCTTGTCGACTTCGATTCCTGCCTTAGAGACCTTGTGCCCAAGAACAATGCCATCTTGTACCATGAAGTGGCATTTCTCCCAATTAAGAACCAAGTGCTTCTCCTCGCATCGCTGAAGCACCTTGCACAAGTTATCCAGACTGTTCTTGAATGACGATCCATACACAGAAAAATCATCCATGAAGACTTCCATAAACTTCTCAGTCATATCTGTGAAAATCGACATCATGCAACGCTGAAAGGTCGCTGGAGCGTTACATAACCCAAATGGCATTCTTCTGTAGGCGAATGTGCCATAGGGACATGTAAAGGTCGTCTTTCCCTGATCCTCTGGATGTATAGGAATCTGGAAAAAGCCTGAGTACCCATCGAGGAAGCAGTAGTATGGGTGACTTGCTAACCTCTCCATCATCTGGTCAATGAATGGCAATGGGAAGTGATCCTTCCGTGTAGCCGCATTGAGCTTCCTGTAGTCAATGCACATCCTGTGACCAGTGATTGTCCTTGTAGGGATCAGCTCGTCCTTCTCGTTCTTCACCACAGTTATGCCTCCTTTCTTAGGCACAACGTGAACTGGACTAACCCAAGAACTATCTGAGATGGCATAGATAATCCCTGCTTCCAACAGTTTCATCACTTTCTTTCTGACCACTTCTTTCAGGTTCGGATTCAGCCTCCTCTGACACTCAATCGAAGACTTTGACTCATCCTCCAGGTGAATCCGATGCATGCACAAGTCTGGTGCTATACCTGAAATATCAGCAAGAGAATAGCCAAGAGCTTTGCGATACTTGCGCAGCTTGCTCAGCAGTAAAGCAACCTCTGTGGTATTCAAAGAAGCATTAACGATTACTGGGTATGTGGAATTAGGACCAAGAAAACTATACCTCAGATTCGCTGGAAGTGGCTTTAGTTCCACCTTAGGAGCTTTCTCTATACTCCAATCTCCAAGCCCAGCAGCTTGCTTAGAACCATCGAGCAACTCTCCTTCTGCCCGTAGGGTATCGATCGATACCAAGGGAGTATCGATCGATACTGGTGATGCTGAATCAAGCAACTTCGAGTATCCAACAGATTCGTCACATGAACGGACCTCTGAAGTGGCTGAACAGACCAATGCTCTCTCCAGTGGATCCTCAGGATGCATCTCCAGGAAGTACTCTTCAGCTATGTCACTGAAGGTGTCCACATAGAATGTCTGCCCATCGATGGTTGGCCTTTTCATCAACTTTTCCATGTTAAAGGACATTACCAAGTCACCGATGTTGAGAGCGATCTGTCCATTCTTGCAGTCAATTAAGGCTCCAGCAGTTGCAAGGAATGGTCTGCCCAGGATAAGAGGATCCTTAGGCTCAGCATCGTACTTCAGGACGATGAAATCTGTTGGGATCAAGCAATTCCCAATCATGACTGGGACATCTTCAAGTAGTCCCTCTGGAAGTCCCACTGAGCGATCAGCAAGTACCAGCGAAATCCTTGTAGATTGGAAATCTGTCATCCCCATTCGCTTGGCAACTGAGTGTGGCATAAGGTTCACACTCGACCCAATATCGCAGAGAGCTCGCTCAAATCTCTCTGTGTAGATAGTGCAGTCCAAAACAAAGCTCCCTGGGTCTGGTAGCTTTTTAGGAATTTTGTTGAGCAGCATCGCACTGCACTCAGCTGTGATCATCATGACACCTTCCTCTATGTTCACATTGCTAGAGACCATCTTCTTCACATATCTCCTGAAAGCTGGACAAGTCTTAATAGCATCAACAAAAGGAAGCTCCACGACCAACTTATCCAGCATGGCCTTGCATCTGGCATCTTCCCATTCCTTCCTTGTCAGGTTAGGAAGTATAGGAAAAGGTGCCTTGGGTGTATACACCCTTTCCTTGACAATCTCGGGCTCCTTCTCTGGTTGTGTATCAGCATCGATCGATACTTGAGGGGGGTATCGATCGATACACGGGTTTTAGGATTCACCCGAGTGGATGTCTGGACTAGTGTCGATCGACGCAGAGAAGTATCGATCGATACCTGGGGATTTTCAGAATCCCAATCGTCATCCCCAGCAAGATCAACGAAATTTTCTGCATTTTGGCTGTTCTTCACTCCTGTAAACACCTCTTTTCCACTCCTCAAAGTGATGGCGTTGATGTGTGCCCTTGGATTCTCAGTTTTGCCTGGAAGAAAACCTTCATGTCTCTTTACTGCTGCTGCTGTCTGAGCCACCTGAGTTTCCAGCTTCTTATGGGAAAGATTTATGGCTTCTATTTTCCCATTCAGATCGATATACAGAGAATCGAACTTCCCATTGAAATCCACTTGTAGCTTCTGCTGTCCCAGAAGAATCTGTTCCATCATGGATTCCATCTTGTTTTCTGTGGATTTGGGAGATGCTGGTTGGTACGAAGAGTTCCCATAGTTGCGAGTAAAATCGCTGCTCTGAAGTGGTTTCTGAGTGAATTGCTTCGCTCCGAAACCAGATTGGTTCCCCTCTAACTTGTACCCACCTTTCTGATTGTTGTTGTTGAAGTTCCTGTTGTTGTTGTACCCAAATCGCTGACCCTGAAAACCAGAACCACCAACGTAGTTAACATCCTCTTCTTCTTCTTCCACATTCGCGACTTCATCAGCAAAGTGCACAGATTTCTTCTGCTTCCCGACCAGGAAATCCAGTTTGGCCTGCATGTCAGCAATCTGCGATCCCTCCGTTCCTCCAGCTTGCTTTTTCCTCTCGAAATCAGCATTCTTGGTGCTATTACTAGACGCCAAGTTCTCGATCAGCACAACCGCATCATCCGGATACCTGGTGAAGAAGTTTCCATTGCTTGCAGCATTCATACCCATCTGGTATCTCCAATCAACTCCTCTGTAGAAAGTGCTCAGCAGCTGCACCTGAGTGAACCCATGGTGCGGACATTCTCTCTGATAAGACTTGAAACGAATCCATGAAGCCTTGAATGCCTCTGTCGGACCTTGAGCGAACTGAGAGATCTTGTTCCTGAGCTCCTCGGATCTTGCATCATCATAGAAATTAACCAGGAACGCGTTCTTCGTCTCATCCCATGTAGTAAGTGAATCAGGAGCTAGCTGCTTCAGCCAATAAGCAGCATCTCCACCAAGAGAGTACGGGAAGAGTTTGCAGAAAAGAAACTCATTTGGCGCTCCATTGTACTTCATGCCAGTGACCAAGTCCTCGAACCTTTCGATGTGATCCATGGCATGCTCATGAGGTAGGCCATGGAATGGGTTCTGACTTACGAGAGCGTAGTAGGCAGGCTTCAGCTCGAAGTCATTCCTCTGAAAAGTCGGGATGCGAATCGCAGCTCGATTGGCAAAGAACTGATCAGGCCTGTTATGCTCGCCAAGTATTCTAGCTCGATCACCTGCAATATTCCCAACGTTGGCGCGCCCAGCTGGCGCGACAATCTCAACAACAGGAGCAGGGACAATGATGTTTCCAGCTTCATCAAGTCGATGCCCTCCTTCATTGCACACATGACCCTGTTGGTCTCTCAAGACACCAGCTTCATCAGCTCTTAAAACCACTGGGTTATTCATCCCTGATGTTTGCTTGGTCTTTCTGTTTGTGCGTTCTAAACGTGCTAGCTTCTCTAAGGATAGATTGACTAGCGGAGTGCTCTTGTTTCTTCTGGTTTCACGGTTAGGCATGCACCTGAAACACAAAGATCAAGAACGTAAGTAACCAAAGACACGATGAGTATTGACCGATACTGGATGGTATCGATCGATATCAACAAGAAAATCGCCTCGGTATCGACCGATACTAGGTAGTATCGATCGATACAGACGGGCTTAGTCGAAACTCGACAGCTAAAATTTAATGGTGAAATTGAATCCCCGACAAACGGCGCCAAAATTGATATGCTCAATTTAATACCCTAATAGTACTAAAGCAGTAGTCGTAGTCTAGCTAGGGGTCGAACACAAGGACTCACAGAAATCACACAATAAATTATATAGAATCGAGCTAAGCTAAGCAATTCAGTTTTAACAGAAAATAGAAAGTAGTAAACGAGTTGTATTCAATGGGGAAAAGATAGGTTCAGGGATATTTCTCAGGAAATCAATGAATGCACAATAAACTAACTAATCGGGGTTCATGTTACGCGCGGTTCTCGAACTCAAATCACTAGAATATAATTAACCAACTGTCGTTGCGAAAACTATCTAAATCTAAACTTCAGAATCCCAAATTTCTTTGCAAATTCCTAAGAATAAATCAGCCTTAATTTCAAGTTCGATATGTTCACAATTCAATTAAACCAAATTTCTTTGCGAATAATCAATTTGCTCACCCTAAGTTCTATCAGGTAATTAATCGCACTGTCGTGCCTAATCAATTATCCTAAGATCTAAGTTCCAGGTGATCAATCTAGAATTAGCTTTGAGAACAACCTAAGGTGAAGAACTAATTCAGATTATGAACCCTAAATAACTAATCAACCTAGCATTCAAAGAAATCCCTTATGAGAATCCCCAAACCTAACAAGAGATTTACTCAGACATGAAGATTAAATCAATAGACATGTTAGAATAAATACTCTATATAAAATCAGTAAGAGAAACAAAGGTTTTTAGATCTGATCTCGGACGAAGGGAAATCAGACTTGTCTCTCACCAAAATCTCTCTTAAACTAAAGCAAAATAAAGCATAGCCTAAAAAGATGGCTGTAAAATCCTATTTATAACCTAAATCACGACTTGGGGTCTTCTTGTAATTATTAAAGACTTCTGGGCACTTTTGCAATTCTTCAAGTCTTGGAAAACTCGCGGGTCGTGTCTTGCTGCGATGAGTATCGATCGATACCAGGGGGTATCGATCGATGCTTGTCGTAAAATCGGCTTCTCAGCAACACGATTTCAGCTTCTGCTCCAAACTGCTCCAGAAAGCTCCAATAATTCCAATAATGCTCCAAACGTGCTAAGACCTGTAAAAGACTCTAAAAGACTCCAAAATATTATAAAGACTCTATAGAAATGACTTTTATCATGGCTTAAATAGGGTAAAAACCATGATATATCAGTTGCCTCCCACCAAGCGCTCGTTTAACGTCAATAGCTTGACTGTAACGCCCTTCAGGCTGGATAAGAGTGAGAGCTTGCACCAAAACAGGCTCCACAACTTGACATTGCTAGCTTCAGAGTTCTGCTCAACATGCCTTCCACGAACTCCTGCCCTTTCTCTTTCAGCTCAGAAGTAAGAAGAACTCTAGCCTTAGAAAATGGTTTCAAGGCTCCTTTACACTTCACCTAGTACTCAATCGAATCTCCGTCACTCTTCTGAGGGATTAAAGTGACATGGGGATTATCGAACTTTTTCCTCTTGGCCTTTTTCTTTGTTGCCTTGGCCTTTTTGACAACTTCCTTGGGAATGCTGGGCGGTTCAGCTGAAATGTCTGTGACATTAGGCTTATCAGGAGGCTCTTCCAAAGGATATGATATCAACGTCGCTCCTATTACAGCATCGATGCAATAGACACGTCCGGGAGTTCCTCTAGGGATGGCTTTGTAGTACACCTCCTTGTCAATGTATGAGAATGAGATGTGCTTGCTGGGTGTGTCCATAATCGCACCAACCGTAGCCATGAACGGTCTTCTGAGAATTAACTGCGTACGAGATTTTGCATTCATCTCTACAACCTGAAAATCAGTAGGAACCAGGCAGTCTCCTATTGTGATCATCAAATCAGCGATTGCCCCATATGGAAGAGCGGTGGAATCGTTTGCGAACGTGATAGATGTCTTTGGAGGTTGAATGTCAGCTCCCAATCTCTCTGCAATTGCTCTAGACATGACATTGACGCAGGCTCCTGAGTAACCGAGAGACTCTTTGAATTCAACTCCAGAGATAGAGCAAGGAACTGAGAAGATCCATGGGTCTTCCCTCTTAGTCAACTGTCTCAGTGGAGGTGTACCCCTGGCCTTAATGAAGAGTGCCTTGATCTCTTCCTCAGTTTCTCTGCAATCTTTGAAGTGACTTAGCAACGGACGGCACTCTAGAGCTTCTTCAAAGGTTGAATCAGGGGAAATCCTTCTTACCATCTTCTCAAAGCCACGCAGCTACTTTGGAGAAATAGGGTCCATGAGATGTTTAGGAGTAGGATTTGACTCCTTAATCTTATGCGCACGTTTCTCAGTTCGTTCCTTAGCTCTCTCTGCCTGATACTCGGTTTCCTGGTTTTCCCAAAATTGGGCGATATTGACTTTATGTATGGCTTTTCAGGATGGTGTCGATCGATACTCTGTGAGTGTCGATCGATACTGGCTTTTTGCTCCGACTTTTCTTCGGGTGAGCATCGATCGATACAGACAGGGTATCGATCGATACTTCTGTAATCGAACACTGATGCAGCAAATTTAGGCTTGCGATCATCAAATCTCTCGGATTCTTCAGCACTGCTCATGGTTATCACATTGACATATTGATTCGTCTGGGCCATCTTTCCTTTGACAACAGCAGAAGTCTGAGCTACTTGAGTTTCCAGCATCCTTTGATTGGTATTGAGAGCCTCGATTTTCCCATTGAGATGGTCAATCTTCCCATTCAGATCAATATACAGATGGTCAATTTTCCCATTGAAATCCACTTGCAGTTTTTGCTTTCCTTGAAGAATCTGTTCAAGCATGGATTCCATCTTATTCTCTGTGGATTTTGGAGGGATGGGCTGGTATGAAGAGTTCCCGAAATTGCGAGTGCTGTTGGTGCTGAAGTTCCTGTTGTTGTTGTACCCAAATTGCTGACCCTGAAATCCAGAACCACCAACATAGTTAACATCTTCTACTTCATTCTCATCAACAAAGTGGACAGTCTTCTTCGACTTCCCAAGCAAAATATCCAGCTTTGCTTGAACTTCAGCAATCTGAGACCCATCAATTCCTGCAGCTTGCTTCTTCCTCTCGAAGTCAACATTCTTGGTGCTATTGCTAGATGCCAAGTTCTCAATCAGCACGACTGCATCATCTGGATACCTGGTGTTGAAGTTCCCATTACTCGCAGTATCCAAAGCCATATAGTACCTCCAATCGATCCCTCTGTAGAATGTGCCCAGCAGCTGAACCTGATTGAACCCATGGTGCGGACAATCCCTCTGATATGACTTGAAACGAATCCAAGCAGCCTTGAGTGCCTCTGTTGGGCCTTGAGAAAATTGAGAGATCTTGTTCCTGAGCTCTTCAGATCTCGCATCATCGTAGAAGTTGCACAGGAATGCTTTCTTCGTCTCATCCCATGTAGTTAGAGAATCAGGAGCCAACTGTTTCAGCCCATAAGCAGCGTCTTGATAGTAGGTTTTTTGGTCTATATCAATTACTCATAATGCCTATGTAGCATAAGAGGATCGAATCCAATGGGTAGAGTTTCAAGCACAAGGAATGCATACAACTAAACGAGTTAAGCTAACAAGAGAGGTTTTTGGTTTCTAAACAACCTAAATAATTCAAATAAACAAGCAAATAAGTAAGCAAAGACTATAAACGAGTTTAACAATAAGATAAAGGCAAGCTCTTGGATGAGGTTATTGATTTTGGATCCTTTAATGGTCTTTCTAGATGTCATTTCACACAAACAAGCAATTCCCTTAGCCTAGAACGCTTAAACAAGATTAAGCCACTTTCATGGTCTTAATCACTTTGTTAATCATGCAAATCAAGAACAAACCATCGTTTATGATAGGATGATTAACAAGCAATAAACATAGGCTCCTATGGCCCTAATGCTCCTTAGACAACTACTTTCATAGGCTAAGAAAGCAAAATCTCTTATTTGGTTCTTTGGGAGTTTCATCGAACATCTTGTGTGCATGAATTCCCTATGATCTAGATTAACTATATCTAGCCTAATCTAGCATTATGAGAACCAAATAAGAGAGGGAAGATGTAAACTAAGTCCTAGACATCAAGATCTATCACGAAATTCACCTAATCTACCTCATCCATGAGCTTAAAAAGATCTACTCACTAATCATGAAGAACACACCAAATCTTGTGAAAGAGGTGATGTTAATCATGATTAGGGAATAGGAATGTGGAAGATTAGATAGAGATGAAAAGATATAACCTTAAACTTGCATAAATCAAAAGAATCCAAGGAAAAATCCCAAGAACCCTAGAAAGACAAGGTCTTGTTCTAGAGAGAAAAAGAGAGAGAAAAAGGGGAAAAGGGATAAAAAGTGAGAGAGATTTAAAAATCAGATCTTTAAAATATAAAAAGGTGTTTGTTGAGTTGGGTCGGACCCGGGTCAACCCGGGACAAACCGGGTATTGACCCGGCCGAAACTTGGATACGTTTTCAGTGAATTGGTCATAACTTCTGAACCTGACATCCGAATGACATGAATCCAACTCCTGTAGAGAGCTAACTCGTCCCTCTACAACTCTTATGAAGACCATTTGAGTTGATTCATAACGGAAGGCCTTCGTTTTTCCGGTTATTTGGACGGTTTCGTCTTCTCTCGGCCAGACGGACATACCTTCAGTAAATCCGTCGTATTTCCCTATCCATATGTCCAAATAACCCGATTCAAATTCCTGTGTAAAGCTGATTCACTCCTCTACAACTTTGGAGTTATGGAGCATGGTAGAATGCAAACCTCATCCGAGACGCCGGAAAGATGTGTCTGAACGAAGGCCCTCCGATCTGAATCCGCCTCAACAGTCTTCATAGGAGTTGTAGAGGAGTGAGTCATCTGTCTACAGGAGTTGGAATCAGTCCATTTGGAGATTTGGTTAAGAGGTTATCGCAGATTTACTTAAGAGCATTCGGTTCGGAAGCAAGAGAAGCGGTTAAAGACGTTTTGGGAGTTTCTCAGCATTCACATCGACAAGAAACCTCCCACACATCGATGCAACAGATGGATGCAACATCAGGGAGCTTAACCTCGCTCAAGACCCCATTTACATCAATGTAACAAATCGATGCTCAACTTCACATCGATGCAACAAAGTGATGCAACAAATCGATGCAGGCGAAGTGACTCAAAGATCAGGCCAAATGAAGTCCTTCCCATGCCCAGTTTAATCTGATGTCTTCATGAAACTTGTAGAGGAGTGACTCAGATGTACACAAGAGTTTGAATCACATCATTTGGACCTCTGGATCGGATTTTATGGCCAAGAACTTTTTAGTCTCTAAATCAATACCTCAAGTCCACTCATATCATTGTAGTATTTGAGGATCGAACCGAAGAGGTTAAGATCAATACACTAGGAATGCATGAAACTACCTAAGCTATAGCAATGTTTTTGGATTTTATGTTTATAGGAAAAGAAACAAATGCAAGAAAGAAAACAAAGATATAAGTGTTGGATCATGGAATGAACTATCAAGAAGATGATTAATGAGCAAACAATGATGTCTAAGATTGCATTGAACACTATCCTAAAACATGGGATTCATAATTTTGACTAATCCACCGTCGTACCACTAATCACTTTGTTAATCACCAAATCAAGAACAAACCGTCGTTTGTGATAGGGTGATTAACAAGCATTGACCTCCAATCCCACTTAGTTCACTAATCACCCTAGACATCAACTATCGTTGGCTAGGCACGAAAAGCTCACAAAAGATTCGTTTCAAGCAATTCATTTAAACTCCGGCTAGGAGTGAAGTGCCTAAGTTCAAGACTCGAATGAATAAATCTAATCTAGCACTAACACCGTTTACTCGAATCTCTCCCTAATGCATGGGATGAGACCAAAAATCCTAGGGTGTAGCTCTAGATTGGTTTGTCACGCCAACTAGAACTACCTAATCTAGGTGTAGTTCTAGATTTTGGTTTATCTCATCAAATCTAGCATTGAGAACCAACCTAAGTGAAGGACCTAACAAAGATCAACCTAAATCATCATCATATAATCATCAAGACAATTGACTAACGATGCCTAACACACAATCAATGCTAATCCTTAGGTTAAGATCACTAATTATGACTAATCCTCTCTCAAGGCACTAATCACTTTGCTAATCACTTAATCAAGATCAAACTCTCATTTGTGATAAAATGATTAGCAAGCATTTAGATCAACATTCAAATCAACCAATAAACAGCTTAAGCAACTACTTTCATAGATTAAGAATGTTTATCTCTTACTAAGCTCCTAGGGGAATATCATCAAACACTTGGTGTGCATGATTTTCCCTATGATCTAGATTGACTCTCTCAAGCCCAATCTAGCACTAGGATCACTTAGAAAGAAAGGAAAGCAAGGATTAAGAACATAAGCATCAAGAATCAATCATCAAGCATCAAAAATCGAGCAAACCAAAATCCAACAAAAAGGTTCTAAAGCCTAAAGATGAAGAACACAAGAGAAAGAGACATAATAATATAAAACAAGAATTAAATAGAGATAATATAAAGATAGGTTGAAGAATCCTTCACTAGAGTGGCATGAATGAT
Organism: Eutrema yunnanense; assembly: GCA_002933935.1. NCBI lineage: Eukaryota > Viridiplantae > Streptophyta > Magnoliopsida > Brassicales > Brassicaceae > Eutrema > Eutrema yunnanense. The sequence continues at coordinate 262,145 of PKML01058140.1, read as the reverse complement.
GTAGATCCATCCAAAATCATCTTAGAAAGAGTTTGGGATAAAACCCAACTCTAGAGAAAAGGAAACTTAAAATGAAAATTAGGGTTTTTGGGTTTATAAATGAAAATGGGCGAACCGGGTCAACCAGGAACAAACCGGGTATTGACCCGGTCGGATCTTGGATGCGTCTTCGATAAATTCGAGGCATCTCCCTAGCCTGATGTCCAAATTACATGATTTTTGCTTGTGTGAACAGATAACTCTTCCCTCTACAACTTTTATTAAGGCCGGAGAGGCTGAATATGATCGAAAGAACTTCGGTTTACCGGTTCTTTGGACGATGTCATCTCTTCTCGGCCAGGCAGATCATGCTTCAGTGTCTTGGCCATAAAATCCGATCCAGAGGTCCAAATGATGTGATTCAAACTCCTGTGTACATCTGATTCATTCCTCTACAAGTTTCATGAAGCCATTAGATTAAACTGGGCATGGGAAGGTCTTCAGTTGGCCTGATCTTTGAGTCACTTCGGCTGCATCGATTTGTTGCATCACTTTGTTGCATCGATGTGAAGCTGAGCATCGATTTGTTACATTGATGTAAATGGGGTCTTGAGCGAGGTTAATCTCCCTGATGTTGCATCCATCTGTTGCATCGATGTGTGGGAGGTTTCTGGTCGATGTGAATGCTGAGAAACTCCCAAAACGTCTTTAACCGCTTCTCTTGCTTCCGAACCGAATGCTCTTAAGTAAATCCGCGATAACTTCTTAACCTAATGTCCAAATGGACTGATTCCAACTCCTGTAGACAGATGACTCACTCCTATAAAACTCCTATGAAGACTATTGAGGCGGATTCAGATCGGAGGGCTTTCGTTCAGACACATCTTTCCGGCGTCTCGGATGAGGTTTGCATTCTACCATGCTCCATAACTCCAAACACCATCAATTGTCTCCAAAACACCTAAAAACACTCCAAATGCGTGCAAAACTCACTAGGACCTAATGAAAACACCTAATACTCTAATAAGTACCAAAATGCTATAAAAACTATGCAAGACACATGCATGAGACGCAAAACTCTAAATGAAATGCATGCTAAAACATGCAATATATGAGTATATCACGTCTCTACCAAGAGAGTATGGGAAGAGTTTGCAGAACATGAACTCGTTGGGTACTCCATTTTACTTCATCCCAGTGACCAAGTCCTCGAACCTCTCGATATGATCCATGGGATGCTCATGAGGTAGGCCATGGAAAGGGCTCTGACTTACAAGAGCGTAGTACGCAGGCTTCAGCTCGAAATCGTTCCTCTGAAAAGTTGGGATGCGAATCGCAGATCGATTGGCATAGAACTGATCAGGTCTGTTGTGCTCGCCAAGTGTCCTAGCACGATCACCTGCAGCATTCCCAACGTTGGCGCGCCCAGCTGGCGCGACAATCTCAATAACAGCAGGAGGGACAACGACGTTTCCGGCTTCATCAAGTCGCTGCCCTCCTTCATTGCACACATGACCCTCTTGGTCTCTCAGAATCCCAGCTTCATCAGCTCTTAAAACCACTGGGTTGTTCATCCCTGATGTTTGATTGGTCTTTCCGTTTGTGCGTTCCACAAGTGCTAGCTGTTCCAGTGACAGTTCAACTAGCTGAGTGCTCTTGTTGCTTCTGGTTTCACGAACAGGCATACACCTGCAAACAAAACACTAGACAAGGCACGTAAGTAACCAAAAAAATACGTTGAGTATCGATCGACACTGGAGGGTATCGATCGATATCAACAAAGAAATCGCCGGAGTATCGACCGATACTAGTGAGTATCGATTGATACTGACGGACTTAGTCGAAACTCGACAGCTAAAATCTAAAGGCGAAATTGGGTCCCCAGCAACGGCGCCAACTTTGATATGCTCAAATTAATACCCTAAGATACTAAAGAAATAGTTGTAATATAGTTAGGGGTCGAACCACAAAGACTCACGGAGATCACTCAATAGATTGTATAGCGTCAAATCAAGCTAAGCAAACATGTGTAATTAAAAGCAGTGCGGAAATTAAAAGAGTTGTAAATCAATGGATTGAATATAGGCCCAGGGTATTTCTCATGAAATCAATGAATGCAGACTAACTAACTAACAGGATTCAGATTTAGCGCAGTTCTTGAACTCAAATCACTAAGATATAATTAACCAACTGTCGTTGCGAGAATTATCTAAATCTAAATCCTAGGAATTCCAAATCTCTTTGCGAATCCTAAAGTCTAAATCAGCTTTAAAGTTCAGGTCTGATATGTTCACAAATCAATTAAACCAAATCTCTTTGCGAATAATCAATTTGCTCACCTAGGTTCTATCAGGTAATTAATCGCACTGTCGTGCCTAATCAATTATCCTAAGATCTAAGTTCCAGATTCGTCAACCTAGAATTAGCTTTGAACACAACTTAAGCGAAGTACTAATTCAGATGGTTAATCCTATAAACTAATCAACCTAACATTCAGAGAAAACCCTTATGAGAAAACTCTAAACCTAAAGTGGATTTACTCAGACATGGAGAATGAAACAATAAACATAACTGAATAAATCATCAATAGAATAGAAATAAGGGTTTAGAGATCTGATCTCGGACGAAGGGAGATTCAGACCTGTCTCTCTAAAACCAAAGTAAATTAAATCATACAAAATAAAGCTTAAAAAGGCATAGCCAACAAATTGGCTGTAAAATCCCTATATATAACCTAAAACACGAGTTGGGGTCTTCTTGTAATTATTAAAGACTTCTGGGCACTTTTGCAATTCTTCAAGTCTTGGAAAACTCGCGGGTCGTGTCTTGCTGCGATGAGTATCGATCGATACCAGGGGGTATCGATCGATGCTTGTCGTTAAATCAGGCACTCAGCAACACGACTTCAACTTTTGCTCCAAATTGCTCCAGAAAGCTCCAGAAAGCTCCAATAATTCCAATAATGCTCCAAACGTGATAAGACCTGCAAAAGACTCTAAAAGACTCCAAAATACTATAAAGACTCTATAAAAAGGACTTATATCATGGCTTAAATAGGGTAAAAACCATGATATATCAGTAGAATTGGTTTAAGAAGGAAGCTTTGCACTCTTCCCAATTATTAATAGATCCTGCGGGCAAAGATTTCAACCAACGGTGAGTTTTATCGGCTAAAGAAAAAGGAAAAGCTTACACTTCAAATAATCGACGGGATCTTGGTTCGTTCTTGTCGTTACACATATCTCTTCGAATAAATCGATGTGCTCCATCAGATGCTCGGTTGTAACTCCATGAAACTGATTTTGCTTTACCAAAGCAATGATTTGAAATTTGATCTCAAAATTGTTTCCGTTCGGTATAGGAAGTTATATGGCTACTCGGTTTTGGAAGTGTTGATACGGTACATCAAAATCAGCAATGATGCAGTTACGCGCTTGTCTCCTCGGAGGATTAGTGGGAAGTACAGGACGGTTGGTGTTCACGCCATTAGGAGGAATCGGTGCATTATATTGAGCATCGTTCCTTGGTGCATCACGATCAATGGGAAGTTGAAGCCTCGGATTTTCAGCATTTCGGTTTGGTTGTGGTTTTCTTCGGGACCGAGATGTGGCTGGTCATTAGCACCATGGACAGCCTCTTGATCTTCCTCGTGATCCGAAAAATTACGGTTATCCTCATGATCTAGTTGATCATGGTTTTGTTGATCTTCCGGGTGGTCGTTTTCGGCCATCTTTAAGTTTCTTTTGAGACTTCGGAGTTCTCTCTCGTTTTTGTCGATATCGTCTAGTAGCGGTATAGTTCCTGTATGAGTTCTCCTAGTGTGCATGCACCTTAGAACAAAAGACAAAGATAAAGGAGAATGTCAAAAGAACAACAAAGAACTTGAAAATCAAAAGTGTCTAGAGCAGAAATTAGAATATGAAATCAAACAAGCTAATCTATCCCCGGTGATATGCTCAAATTAATACCCTAAAAAGTACTAAAGCAGTTGTTGCAGTATATCAGGGGTCGAACACAAGAACTCAGAGAAATCGCACAATAGATTGTATAGTATCGAATCAAGCTAAGCAAATAAGGTGAAACAAAAACAATAAGCAGTAAACGAGTTGTAAATTCAATGGAGAGAATATAGGCCTAGGGTATTTCTCTGGAAATCAATGAATGCAGATAAACTAATTAACAGGATTCAGATTCAGCGTGGTTCTTGAACTCAAATCACTAAGCTATAATTAACCAACTGTCGTTGCGAGACTTATCTAAATCTAAACCTCAGAATCTCAAATTTCTTTGCAAATTCGTAAGAATAAATCAGCTTTAATTTCAGGTTTGATATGTTCACAAATCAATTAAACCAAATCTCTTTGCGAATAATCAATTTGCTCACCTAAGGTTCTATCAGGTAATTAATCGCACTGTCGTGCCTAATCAATTTTTCTAAGATCTATGTTCCAGATTCGTCAACCTAGAATTAGCTTTGAACACAACCTAAGGCGAAGAACTGATTCAGATGGTGAATCCTAATAAACTAATCAACCAAACATTCAGAGAAAACCCTTATGAGAAAACCCTAAACCTAAAATGGATCTACTCAGACATGGAGATTGAAGCAATAAACATGTTTGAGTAAATCATCAAATAAAATAGAAAGAGTAATATGAGAATTCGAAATCTTCTCTCGGACGAACAGAGTTTCAGACTTGTCTCCCTTCAAAAGCTCTCTCACAAATCCAGAATAAAATAAAGCGTAGCCAACAAACTGGCTGTAAAATCCTATTAAATAACATAAATCACGTTTTGGGACTTCTTGTAAGTATTAAAGTCTTCTGGACCAAGTTGCAATTCTTCAACTCTTCATAAGTCGCGGCACGTGTCTTGCTGTGGAGAGGTATCGATCGATCGACACTGATCATGAAATCGGGTACTCAGCAACACGAACTTCTGCTTTGCTCCAGTATGCTCCAGAAAGCTCCAATTTCTCCAGTTATGCTCCAAACGTGCTAAAACCTGTAAAAGACTCTAAAAGACTCCGAAATACTAGAAAGACTCTATAAAACGGACTTATATCATGGCCTAAAAGGGGTAAAAACCATGATATATCACCCGGCAACGGCGCCAAAAACTTGACACACCGGGAATTAACCCCGGCGTGGGGTCTTACCCTTTATATATAATCCGCAAGTGCACAACACACAAATTACTACTTAGGGATCGAATCCACAGGGATAGACGTTGTCCAATTTCTAATGAGTTCTAACTTATGTCTAGACTAAACTAAGCAGGGCAGTAGCTAACTAACTATTTTGTCGAGGTTGTGAATCAATTAAACGAGGTGTTGGGCAATCCGGAATTTTCAAGGGTTTAAGGCTGATTTTTACGAGGAGATTTCTAGGATTTCTAAAGCGACTTTTTGTCGTCTTTGGATTCTTGAACTTGGAACACGTACGCTGCGTGTAGTCTATTACCGTAATCCTACACACCTACTCACCTCTGTACTCGGACGGTAGCTTCCGACTCCACCTGCGCAAGAAGTGAATGATACTCTCAAGGTCGTTTACGCCCACAATTCCTCCGTAAGTATACTTCTGAAATCTTACGACGGATATGCTCGTCTACCCTAGGTCAAGCGATTAGATACAACACTTCTGTGGCTCTAAAACACCTAATATCGATTGCTAAGACGGTTAGTCAAGCAACGCATTAACAACAAGGATATAACGAAGAACCCTAATCAATCGGTATCTTAGACTAAAAACCTAATAAGAAATTGAACCTTAAGCTCCCTTTCAAATCCCTATACCCAAGAAGGAGATTACTCAGCCATAGCTGAGGTAATAATATTCAATAAATCAAATAAAAACAGTAAGTAAAAAAGGATGAAGAAAGCTTCTCTATCGAAGAACACGAATCGATAATCCTTTTCTCCAAACCAAAGAAAACAAGTGCATAATGCACAAGAGCTTCGCTTCTGCCTTCAAGCGTGAGAATAATATAACGTGTATGTCTAAGAGGCATAAAATAAGTATTTATAGAGCTAATCTCGTTTAGGGTTTGATGGGAAAAAGACGGTTTTGGCGTCGGGTGAAGAAATAATTCGGTTTGGTCGCGCAGCGAGCTGGCTACGGGTCTGTCGTCTCTGCCCGCGGCGAAATGGCTTCTGGCCATGGTGAACTAGTGCTTGGCCGCGGGTCCAGCTCCTCCAGGCGCGGCGGCTTCGTCTTCGGGGTAGCTTCATCTGCCTTCAGTGCTTCGAGTGTATTTAAGGATCCAACCATTGGATTGCCTCCAATCCAATTGCAATTAAAACCTTTTTGTCTCTACTTTGTTGTGTCCAAATTTGTGGATGATCAGACGGCGAAAAGGTCTCCATTAGCTGCAAGACTTCTTGAAGGTCCGAGTTTATCTGTACTTTTGTCTCCGTACTTTTGTTCCGAAATTCACTCATTTATTACGAGTTACCTGAAACGTCTTTCAAATCTCTAAAATATGAAAATCACTTGAAAACCTTTGAAAACGGAGTTAAAACACCTGCAAAAGAATATGAAAGTGATCCATTAAAATGGTCAAAAACCGGTGTTATCAATTCACACACCAACTGTGTCTCGTTCTTCATGGATCGGAAACTGGCACGGACCAACTACTCTCAAGGACGCTATGAGTCTCCTTACTACCGAGATGATCCTTTTGCGTCTCCTTTTGTCAACTCTCAACAAAACTCTCACCATCATTTCTCGGACCATCACCTTTTCAACTAAAGATTAGCTTGCGTTTGGAGTGACTCAACGTGATGCTAAATCTATACCTTGATTGTCAAGTGGTGACCGAAGAGGCCATGATCAAGAAGCTAGACATAATCTACACCGAATTCAACAAGAAGTTCGATGATCTTTCTGCCCACGTCATCACACTCGAGGAACATACCCTATAAGATGCTGCTGCTGTCAAAGAGAATACGAAAATCATGGAAGAAGAGCAGACCGAGCAAAAAAACGACATCATTCAAAATTCAATGGAGATTCGCGAATCAAAGCAAGAGATCAAGGAGATAAGTGAATTTACCTCTTGGTACAGAGAAAGGACAGATGATTAACTCCAAGAAATCGAATCATGCCTCAGCATACTCGAGTACAAGGCTAGAGAAACCGACGTTACGGTTAGTCACCTATCCGACACTCGAAAGACGACCAAAGTTTGTTTGGAGAAACTTTTTAAAGATCATGACGAGCATTCCACAACACTTGATGTTCTTGTCGCTGACTTAGAAGAGAAGCCCAATGACTTCCTAGAACACAAAAAATACCAAAGGAGACGAAGAAAACGACGAACCGGACAAGTCCCCACAGACTCCTCTCACCGCAGTCGCAGCCCCTCCAGCCGCGACCAAACCTCCTTTTGCTGTGGGTGCAACTCTTCGACCCGCGACCGAGCTGCATTCTGCCACACCTCCGGCCCCTCCTGCCGCGACCATCTCCCGCTCACCTCTACTTGGACCTCTTTTGTCCCGAACACCAACCTTCGAGCAAGCCGTCTTCTCCATTGACTCCCAAGCTTTAACAAACCCTCCAAGCAACTGGGAACCAGACTCCATTTCACCTTGCAATATGGTTCGGTCTATTCAATCATCCGAGGAAATTGAGGAACAATACTCCGAAGAAGAAGATCCAAGGTTGTTCTTCCGCGAATCTTATTTTAGTTTGATGTATGGCTCATCCTTTGAACCAACACCTCTTGCAAGTCCAATACCTGAGGAGACAAGAACACAAAGCATCACCCGAGAGAGATTGATCGAGTTCAACGACTTTGTGAAATCAATCTCGATGGGCGTCTCTTTCGAAGAAGTTTGGGAAAGAGGACCTCTATACGCTTTCTTCCGCTACAGCAAGAAGAGCAAGGAGGACATTCGCACTTCTTTCAGGAGAGCGAGGCATTCATCAACGCTTTATGCCGCTTCTTACGCTATTCGTATATTTTATCCCGAGAAACACAAAAGTTGCCCGAACAAGATTAGCTTTGAAAAGTTAGAGGAATTCAATAGCGTGGTTCGAAATCTACCTCGAGGAACCACGTTTTCTAGAGCGTGCATGGACCACATGATTGGTCACTTTTTTGTGAAAGCAAAGAATCCATCTCGGAGATAGAAGATCTCTTTGCAAATGCTATGAACGGAAAAGTCGTTCGAAGTCTCCATCAGATTCAAGAGCATGGGCATTTCTAATCACTTGCAACATCTGTGGAGTCAAGTTTAAAGACATTCTTTGTGACTCCGGAGCCTGCTTCTTTTCGTGCCACATTTTTCCCTATTGTTTTGTTTTTACGTTACTTCTTTCTAGTCTTTGTTCCTTACTTTCGAGATTGATGAATAGGTTCTCTACGGACATCGTTCTTATAGTTGAGAGACTCTTTCACCAATATCCTATTTTATTTAATCATGTCTTTTAATTCCATTATGTGCGAGTAGTTTAATCGTTGGATTTAAAGGGATTATCGAGGGGACTTCTATGTTCGGTAAGGATTTCACATGGTAAAATCCTAGCCGATTTCTAGACCTCTTTCTTATAGATCGTTGTTAATGCATGAATCTAGCGTCATGAACTAGAGGTTGATTCATAGGTGTTAAAGAACCACCATAAGTGCTGAATCTAAATGCCCGAATTGTTCATCTATAAGAGTGTGTCGCATCGTAAGATACGAAAGTATACTTGCGGAGTGCCGTGAACTAAGAAGAACCAACGCGAACAGCACACACTACAAGAAAACAGCGTTTTAGCGACTACATAAACAGTCGTAATGTAGTCCGTAAAACTGTTTTACCGACTACATTACGACCACGTTACGTAGTCGTAAATGTCTAGTCGCAAAAACACGTAGTCGGTAATTAGTCGCTCATTTACGACTACTTTGCGACTTTGTTGCGATGACAGTAAGTAATCGCAAACCAGTCGCACATCAGTCGTAATATATGCGACCATGTACCGACTACATTAACGACTAACATGCGACTAACGTACGCCTATATATTATGTCGTGTGGAAGTCGTTTGGTGTAGTCGTTAAAGAGTCATGAAATGTTGCGACTATTTGCCGAATCATAAGCGTCTAAATTAGCGACTGATTTGCGACTAATATGTTCACAGAATATAGATTTTGTCATCGTTTTACGACTGTTTTGCGACTGATTTGCGACTTTCTAGCGACTGAGTTGCGACTACATAGCGACTGATTTTATCAACGAAATTCAAAATGGTGATACTGTACCCAATTTGTATTACCTAGCAATTTGGAAATCATATACAAACTAATAAAAAGAATACTGGAAATTTAAAATGAAAGAAACCTACATTAATAAAGAAACATTAATATATATTATACATTGTTTTAGCATATCAAATACAAACCAATACAAAAAAAGGTCCAATGTTCAAAACATGAAATAAAATGACAGCTTAGGGTGTAGAATCATGCTGCCAACTTATCTTGCAGGGATTGTAATGATGAAGATGTTACTTCGAACTTGCGTTTTCCACCAACATGAGACTCTGCGAGGCTTCCTATTCCATATGGTCTGCCTCTGTCATCCGTGTACGTTGACTGCATAAATAAAACCAAGATTTATAAAACCAGATGACAGAAAACCAAAAGATAATATAGATTTCGTATTTAACTGAAGAAAGAGATCGTTGTATTCCTATGTGGTTAGCTCTCGCTGTTGCGACCTACCGTCTGAAATTTCAGGCCCGATCTCTTGCATCTTAGCTTGCAAGTTCTTCTCATAATTTTACGCGATCCTCTCAGCCTTCAGATCAACAAACGTACCATCATATTTTGTGTGAGTTTTCACAAAAACCTCACTGATACTAACCGGTCTGCCCAATTCGTCTTCCTGAAAATGTAACATATAAATTTGTTACATAATAGAAAGTTGCAGAAGTATTAGATATAGAAATTACACTTACCATTTCTTGTTGGATTTGGTGATATGACATTTGGCCTGATAAGTGTTTGTGCACACCAAGGCCTTTACGGTCAGATTTCCGAGCAGCGGATGTGGTCTGAGACCTCTCTTTAGCTTCGTCAGTGTCCCATTTCTCTGCCATTGTTGTCCACAGTGTTGGGTTAATCCAGGGTGGTCGCTTCCGAGAAGTCCTCGCGGTTCTTACTGATATGCTCAAATTAATACCCTATTTAGATACTAAAGCAGTTGTCGTAGTACAGCTAGGGGTCGAACACAAGGACTCACAGAAACACACAATAGATTATATAGGTGAGAATCACGCAAAGCAATCAATGGTATTAAAAGACAAAATGTAAATTAAAACGGTTGTGAATTCAATTGGAGAAAGGCTAGGTTTAGGGTATTTCTCAGGGAATCACTGAATGCAGATAAACTAACTAACATGATCCAGATTTAGCACGGTTCTTGAACTCAAATCTCTATGGTATAATTAACCAACTCTCGTTGCGAGAATTATCTAACTCTAAATCCTAGGAATTCCAAATCTCTTTGTGAATCCTAAAGTCTAAACTAGCTTTTATTTCGAGTTTGATTTGTTCACAAAACAACTAAACCAAATCTCTTTGCGAATAGTTATTTTGCTCACCCTAGATTCTATCAGGTAATTAATCGCACTCTCGCGCCTAATCAATTATCTTAAGATCTAAGTTCTATGTGATCAATCCAGAATTAGCTTTGCAAACAACATATGGTGAAGAACTAATTCAGATAATAAATCCTAATAATAAATCAACCTAGCATTCAGAGAAAACCCTATTGAGAACCCTGAACCTAACAAGGGATCTACTCAGACATGGAAATTGAAGCAATAAATATGTTTGAATAAATCATCAAATAAAATAGAAAGAGTAACAAGAGAGTTCGAAATCTTCTCTCGGACGAACAAAGTTTCAGACTTGTCTCCCTTCAAAAGCTCTCTCACAAAACCAAAGTAAAATAAGCATAGCCATCAAAGTGGTTGTAAAACCTAATTAAATAGTCTAAACACGAATTGGGGTCTTCTTGTAAATATTAAAGTATTATGGGCAAGTTCTGCAATTCTTATAACTTCATTAAAAGACGTGACTTGTAATCTGCTTCGATGGGTGTCAATCGATACCAGGGGATATCGATCGATACTTGACGCTTCGATTAGGCACTTAGTCACCAGACATCAGTTTCACTCCAAAATGCTCCATAAAATTCCAATATCTCCAATAATGCTCCAAATGTGCTAAAACCTGTAAAAAACTCTATAATAGAATAAAGACTCGATAAAACGAACTTATATCATGGCTTAAACGGGGTAAAAACCATGATATATCAACTCCCCCAGACTTAGCATTTGCTTGCCCTCAAGCAAATAGAAGACTAAACCAGAGAAAGAGGTTTGAAAACGTAGAGACTCACCTATTCTTGAAACATTGCAATGACCAATTTCCCAAACACCAGAGAAAGAGGTTTGAAAACGTAGAGACTCACCTAACCAGCTTTTTGATCTAACCACCATGTACTTCTCCGTAGACATTCGCAGCTTTCCAGACTACACACATTATTTCACAGCAATGTTCAATCAAGCCATCCTCGCCAATTCCATCGCTTTGATTAACATCAAGAGCCTTCTAGATTCTTTCCCATACAATATCATAACAAGGAACCACCCTTTTCACACTTTTTGGTATTATTTCTCTCCCCCAGACTTATTTCTTATCATATTATTTCTTTTATTTTCAGCTTTGCATATACACATCAAGGTATGAGACGCGAGTATTGATGGTGTTAGCCACCTAATCCCCGGTTCTTCCCTCTCAACGTATCAAAGGATGTAGGCAAATAATGGCATCATAGGAAAATCCTAGCCTCGCTTCCAATCCTTTGTGTGATCATTCCCTCTCGAGTAAAATAATGGGATCGCTGGAAATTTTCCTAACCCTCTACTCAGAAGAAAATCATATCATCTTTTAATGCATCTATTTAATTAACTTGTAATCAGGGAGAGAAATACCGTTATTTTCAAACACATGGGTTCCTTTGTCATACACGAATGAGAAATCAAGCTCTATGGATACTAACCACATTGATGAAGTGCAAAAATTTGACTCAGGCTTTAAGGAACTTTGCTGGAAACATGAGTGTCTTCTAGTCAACCGACAGCCTTTGGATTTTTCATTAGTCGATCTAGAGCTGATTCTGTAACAATGGTCACTTAGAAGCAAGGTCAAATCAGTAGATTCAAGAAAAAGTTCACAGTCTCAGACAAAATTTTGACTCAATAAAACGACGAATGACTCAAAAACAGACTGACTCTAAGAAAAACAAAAACAAAGTCAGTGACTACCTCCCCCAGACTTAAACAACACTGTCCCCAGTGTTATATAGCCTAGAGTTGGTGAACGAAAACAAATGAACAGAGTGGATTATGAAAAATCAGAAACCGTACCTTTACAGGGTATCGATCGATACTGGCATGTATCGATCGACACCAACCGTATGTCGACACACTGATTGCAAATCAGGAGTGTAGAGTCGCTTAACCAGAGAAAGCATTCCATTGTGTTAGACGTTAGCACTGTTAGGAACACTCAAAAACAGGTTAAAAGCAACATGGTAGATCAAACATAAATGCAAAGAAGTTCAAATGCAAAAACAAATACTGACATAAGTTCAACAGAAAAGAAAAATAAAAGAAAAAGAAAGAAAAAAACAAACGTGAAGACAGAGAAGACTAATCATGTGTCTCCTCAGAATCGCTCTCATGATCAGCAGCAGCAGCCGTATGTGAAGGTCCAGGCTGGGACGACGGATCAGCATCCATGTCAGTCGTGCAACGGCAGCGAACAGCAGCCCAGATGCTCTTTATGCTTGCTATCATCAGTCTCTGGAAAGCAGCTGGCTCCATCGGGACATTCGTGTCGTCAAGCCAATGTAGCTCAGGAATAGGCGGGCACGGTGCAGCCTGTGTACGTCCTCTTTGACGTGAAGTAGATGGGATGTCAGCAGCAGGTGGACGAACCAGTCGTCGAGTCGCTGGAATCGGAGTCAACAGCTCTGCAGAAGGCTCAAAACGAAGCAGAGCAGGATCCTCAGAGGTGTTTGTCAGATCTCTGTCAGGTAGCTGCACCAGAAAGCTCCCATCAAATCTGTTAAGAATCCACTTCCTCCCGGTCTTCAACCACTTAAGGTTCCTCAGATGAGCCTCATCCATATACCGACGCGCAGTCACGATCCTGCAGCTCGTAGTACTGATCATGAGGTGCTGGAAGATAGGTGTCAGAAGACTACCAACTGACTCCTTCTTCGTGCTCGTCCCCGTGAATGGTTTGGTCTTCAAAGAGACCAAATGATTCGCAAAAACAGCCCCAAGGTTATCATCCTCAAGCTCGGGCCAATCGAAATCCTGCTCAGGGATGATGTTCCTGACAGCCAGAAACAGAAGTAGAAGCTCATATACTCTCATCTTGTTAGGCTCCATCTTGCACATGAGAGTAGTGCTTAAGATACTGACAAAACAACGCAGGACCGAATGTCGTATGTCCATCTGAGTGGACGTCTTAGAGTCGTAGACACGGTTCCCAAACCGTGCCCCAAATCCACGCATGTCAGGATGGGCAGCTGGAAGAGCAATCCTCCTGCGATCCCGCCGAAACCCATAGAGATCGCAGAGATCAGGGAGTGGAATCCTATACCTCACTCCGCGAGCCATGAAGGACAAGCTACCACCCTGTGCCTCTCGTAGAAGCTCATCTGAATAGCTGACGCAAGCTGTCGCCATAAACTGACGAACCAAGTCCGGGTAAAGGTCATGCTGCTGTGTAGCCATGTGACCAAAACCAACTCGCTCAAGCAGACGAGCCAAATCTGTGTCGAGACCTAGCTGGTGCAAAAAAAGACCATCCACAAACTTGGTAGGCTCGATGGTAACACCCAACCACGCGTTATAGAACAGCGTGTCGAAGTCGTCTCACTCCTCAGAAATGGGTCTAAACGCGGTGTCATCACTCAAGGCATACGCCTTCTCCTGTCCATCCCAATCTCTTTCGCAGACTATCTTGGTACCCTCTCGTCTAGGCCAAGGGTTCGGCCGGTGTGCTGGAGGGGCAGAAGGAAAACCAGCGGACCGAGGAGTAGGGTTCATAGGTGGAGGTGGTGGTGCAGACTGTGTGGCTGAAGTTGGGGAAGCTCTGCGTAACGCACTACCCGGAAGCTCATCTTCTTCTGTCTCTCCATCAAAGATAACCCCGTAATTGTCACGGCCCTGGGCAGTGCTCACGAAACCTGTTCGTCAATATTCACCATCCCAATACTTAACCCTCTCATCCAGCTTGTACGTTATCGAGGACTGGCTAGAGCTCGACGTACGGAGAGCGCGGATAGAATGCTCGTTTACTAACAGGCTGGTGGTGGGTTGATTAACCGGCACGACTCTGTAGCGGTTGTTGTCAAGATAAGCTTTAACCACTACGTCAACCCATTTCGATGAGATTCTTGCTTCGACTCGCTCATTCACCTTAAATGTCCTCGTCTAATCTGAAGTCCTTGCTCTCTTTGTTGCAGACATCTGAAATCAGAGGCAAACAAACAGTCCCACATAAACCAAACATCTCTCAGATCATCACTAGCAAAATCGCATAATCAGGTATGAGGGTATCGATCGATACCCTAAGGTGTCTTTCTGAACCTGTCTTTCTCCGAATCTACTTACAACTTGTTTAATTTACGTCTTGTTTTTAATTACATCTTTTGGTTTAGCTTAATTCTCATCTATATAATCTATTGTGTGATTCTGTGAGTCTCTGTGGATTCGATCCCTAAGTATTACAACCGACACTTCTTTAGTACTTTTAGGGTATTAATTTGAGCATATCAAATTTGGCGCCGTTGCCGGGGACTCAATTCGCCATTAGATTTTAGTCTGAGAATTTTGACTAAGCTCGTCGGTATCGGTCGATACTATCTAGTATCGGTCGATACTCGCCGTTCTCCTTTTGTTGATATCGATCGACACCACTTGGTATCGGTCGATACTCATCATGTTTTTTGTTACTTACGTTTTTGACTCTTGCTTTCAGGTGTATGCCTAATCGTGAAACCAGAAAGAGCAAGAGCACTCAGCTAGTTGATCTGTCACTTGAGCAGCTAGCACTTTTGGAACACACAAACAGAAGAGCAAAGAAGCAAGCAAAGATGAACAACAATCAAGTGGAGTTAGTTCAAGATGAAGCTGGTGCTTACAGAGACCAAGAGGGTTGGTTGTGCAATGAGAGAGGACAATGATGTGTCCATAATTTGCATAGTTTAAGCATGCACATCATGTAGGTTTTAGATCATTTACTTGGATCTTCATGGCATTTCATACTTGTTTTGTCCCATTTAGAGTATTAGGAGCTGCATTAGGTCCTAGTGAGTCTTTTGCATGTCTTTGAGGAGTTTTCTAGGTGTTTGGAGACACTTGGTGGCGTTTGGAGATTTGGTGCTTAAAGACTAGAGAAGAACCATCCGGAACGTCTCAAAGAACCAATCAGACGAAGGCGATCCGATTTGATATAGCTCTTGGAGTCTTCATGAGAGTTGTAGCCCGATGCGTCTTCTAACCATAGCTGATTTAGGACGTGTGGTTTGAGAGATATGACTGATTTACCAGAGATAGGTCAGCCTGGCCGAGACGATTTCTTCAATACCGAGGTCACTGGTCGGTGCAACTGCTCGGTGTGGAAACAGAAGGAAAATTCCTTAAAACCGATGTGTAGTACCGAGGAGTGACGTCGGTATTGAAGGATCTCCACTCCGAATTCGCCTCGGTGGTCTTCACCAAAGTTGTAGACGAGTGAGTCAGCTTTACACATGAGTTTGAATCGGATTATTTGGACGTATGGATAGGGAGATAAGACGGATTTACTGAAGGTATGTCCGTCTGGCTGAGAGAAGATGAAACCGTCCAAATAACCGGAAAAACGAAGGCCTTCCGATATGATTCAACTCAAACGGTCTTCATAAGAGTTGTAGAGGGACGACTTAGCTGTCTACAGGATTTGGATTCAGGTCATTCGGATGTCAGGTGCAGGAGTTATGGCCGATTCACTGAAGACGTATCCAAGTTTCGGCCGGGTCAATACCCGGTTTGTCCCGGGTTGACCCGGTCCGACCCAGCTCAAGAAAACATTTTTAAATATTGTTGAGACCCATTTTTTTTAGATCTAAGTTTCTTTTTCTCTAGAGTTAGGTTTTATCCCAAACTCATTCTAAGATGATTTTGGATGGATCTACATCATTCATGCCACTCTAGTGAAGGATTCTTCAACCTATCTATATATTATGTTTATTTAATCTTTGTTCTTTATCTTTATGTCTCTTTTTACCTTGTGTTCTATCTTGTTCTTCATATTTAGGCCTTAGGCCCTTTTTTGTTGGATTTTGCTTGATTTTGATGATTTGATGATTGATTCTTGATGCTTATGTTCTTAATCCTTGCTTTCCTTTCTTTCTAAGTGATCCTAGTGCTAGATTGGGCTTGAGAGAGTCAATCTAGATCATAGGGAAAATCATGCACACCAAGTGTTTGATGATATTCCCCTAGGAGCTTAGTAAGAGATAAACATTCTTAACCTATGAAAGTAGTTGCTTAAGGTGTTTATTGGTTGATTTGAATGTTGATCTAAATGCTTGCTAATCATTTTATCACAAATGAGAGTTTGATCTTGATTAAGTGATTAGCAAAGTGATTAGTGCCTTGAGAGAGGATTAGTCATAATTAGTGATCTTAACCTAAGGATTAGCATTGATTGTGTGTTAGGCATCGTTAGTCAATTGTCTTGATGATTATATGATGATGATTTAGGTTGATATTTGTTAGGTCATTCACTTAGGTTGGTTCTCAATGCTAGATTTGATGAGATAAACCAAAGTCTAGAACTACACCTAGATTAGGTAGTTCTAGTTTGCGTGACAAACCAATCTAGAACTACACCCTAGGATTTTTGGTCTCATCCCATGCATTAGGGAGAGATTCGAGTAAACGGTATTAGTGCTAGATTAGATTTATTCATTCGAGTCTTGAACTTAGGTATTTCACTCCTAGCTGGAGTTTAAATGAATTGCTTGAAACGAATCTTTTGTGAGCTTTTCGTGCCTAGCCAACGATAGTTGATGTCTAAGGTGATTAGTGAACTAAGTGGGATTGGAGGTCAATGCTTGTTAATCACCCTATCACAAACGACGGTTTGTTCTTGATTTGGTGATTAACAAAGTGATTAGTGGTATGACGGTGGATTAGTCAAAATTATGAATCCCATGTTCTAGGATAGTGTTCAATGCAATCTTAGACATCATTGTTTGCTCATTAATCATTTTCTTGATAGTTCATTCCATGATCCAACACTTATATCTTTGTTTCCTTAGTTTAAAAAACATAAAAACCCAAAAACATTGCTCTAGCTTAGGAAGTTTCATGCATTCCTAGTGTATTGATCTTAACCTCTTCGGTTCGATCCTCAAATACTACAATGATATGAGTGGACTTGAGGTATTGATTAAGACCTAAAAAGTCTATCTATCAGACAACGTCTGGATGGAGAGGGGAACATCATTCCACCTGCTCATGTTGTCGCTGAGAATGTCGTTGGGAACGCGAACGCTGGAAACAATGTGGTTAATCGTGGTAGAACGATTCGTGAGTGCAACAGGCCTGATCAGTTTTACGCAAATCGATATGCGATTCGTCCTCCTGCTTTTCCGAGGAATGACTTTGAGCTGAAACCTGCATACTTCACTCTTGTGGGTCAGCATCCTTTTCATGGTTTTTCCAATGAACATCCCATGGACCATATTGAGAGGTTTGAGGATTTGGTTGCAAGCATCAAGTGCCATGGAGTATCCTATGATTACCTTTTCTGTAAGCTCTTCCCATACTCTCTTGGTGGAGATGCAACTTACTGGTTGAAGCAATTACCTCATGGATCACTGACTACTTGGGAAGAGACTAAGACTGCTTTCCTGAACAATTTTTTTGATGATGCGAGATCCGAGGAGCTCAGGAATAGGATCTCTCAATTTTCTCAGGAAGCAACTGAGGGATTTAAGGCTGCGTGGATTCGATTTAGGTCGTATCAGAGAGATTGTCCACATCATGGGTACTCTGATGTTCAGCTGCTGGGTTACTTCTTCAGAGGGATTGATTGGAGGTATCATATGACATTGGATGCTGCGAGCAATGGGAATTTTAAAACCAGGTATCCTGATGACGCCTATGTGCTTATTGAGAACTTGGCGTCTAGCAATAGCACCAAGAATGCAGACTTTGAGCGGAAGAGGCTCGCTGGTGTAGTTGATGGATCACAGATTGATGGGATTCAGGTCAAGCTGGATTTGGTGCATAATTTGTTGATGGGTATGCAGCAGAAGGCTGTTCGTTTTGCTGAAGAAGATGCAGTGGAACATGTTAACTACGTTGGTGGAGATGGATTTCAATATCAAAGGTATCAATGCCAACCCACACCACCCAGAATTTCTGAAAGCAAGATAGAAGCCATGTTTGAGCAGATTCTTCAAGGACAACATGAGTTGATTGGGGATTTCAATGGGAAGCTGGATTCCTTGACGCAAATCTGAATGACAAGATGGAGACTCTTAGCATCCAACATAAGAAGCTCGAGACTCAGGTTGCCCAGACTGCTGAAGCTGTGACGAGGCAAGAAGGCTTTCTTCCAGGAAAGATAGAGAATCTGAGGACGTCTGTTAGTGTAATCACATCGAAGAGTAGAGCAGAGGTGAATTCAAGAGTGAAGAAGAACCCAGACGATTACAATTTCACTGATCTTGCTGAGAATAACGAAGAGATTTCGGAAATCACCTATGTGTCAACCGATACCCTCTTGTATCGATTGACACCCGTCCAAGAATCTGTCAAGGACGTCTCGAAGGAGCAAGCATCGATCGATGCCCTCCATACATAGATTGACATCCTTGCTGTATCGATCGATACCCACCTAGATACTGCGAAGGAGCCGCGTATGAGTGTTGACAGACTTCACAAGCCCAAGAATCTGAATCCTATTCCTCAACACCTCCGAACCCCCATCACTCCAAAGCAGCTGTGTGGCTTTGAGAAGATGGTACGAAGGATACCCCACTCATTCACTTTTGAAGAAGCTCTAGAGGGATGGCCTCTGCTAAGTCACTTCAAAGATTGCAGAGAAGCTCTGGAAGAGATCGAAGTACTCTTTATCAAGGCAAGAAGCAAGTCACTACCGCTGAGGCAGTTGACCAAGAGGGAAGACCCATGGATATTCTCAGTTCCATGCTCCATCTCTGGAGTTGAATTCAAAGAGTCTCTCGTTGACTCAGGGGCTAGCGTCAATGTCATGTCAAGGGAAATTGCAGAGAGATTGGGAGCTAATATTCTACCGCCCAAGTCATCTATCACATTCGCGAATTGTTCCAGCTCACTCCCATATGGTACAATCCCTAATTTGATGGTTAAAGTAGGAGATTGCATGGTTCCTACTGATTTTCAAGTTGTGGAGATGAGCGCACAATCTCATACGCAGTTGATTCTTGGAAGACCATTCATGGCTACGGTTGGTGCCATTATGGACACACCCAGCATGAGAATCTCGTTCTCATACATTGACAAGGAGGTGTACTACGAAGCCATTCCTACTAGAGGACCTCTGATATGATCATGGAAAGCAAGGAAGCTGAGGAAGCAGAAGCAGACAAGGAGCTGGAGCCAGTTGGAGTGATCACTCGATCCAGAGCCAAGAAGATGGCAAATGAAGTTCACTCACTCCTACTTCACTCACTCACTCACAGTGAAGCTCACTCATTCCCACTTCAGTCTCACTCTCACTCGGCCACTTCACTGTCTCACTCTCACTCAGCCACTTCACTCAACCAATCATCAAATCAAGTCTTCTACATCTCCAGCTTGAAGACTACACTCGATCTTGAAGACTAAGTAACTTAGGTGATGATTCTGCACTCTTTTCCCATGTTGGGTTTTGTCCCACTGAGTTTTCTCAACAGGGTTTTTAACGAGGCAGATGAGTCACTACGGCGAGTACTTAGGCTTCTCGATCAGAGAGTAATAATGTACAAGTCGCCATGACTATGTACTTAGTTGTTTTAGAGGTGCACCAATTAGGAGCCTTTGGCTGGGACGCCTCGCTGTTTTATTTAAAGTTTAAACGCTTTGCTGTTTTATTTTAACTCCTTGTAGTTTTATTTCGAACGCTCTGTAGTTTAGGGCTGTGTCGATTTGGGTTAATTTATAAAACCCAAATCACGCCTCCTTTGTTCTTTAGCGAAGATCATATATGCAAGTTGCAAATTTCAGAGTTCTTCTCTCAACCTTGAGTCATCGATTTTCTATCCTTGATTTCGAGTTTCTTAACACCTGTGTGATCCAGAAACTCTACTATCTGTTCGTTCATCTAATCACTTATAATCAACCCACGAAACCACTTCTATCACTCCCTTCATCATCGCAATCACGTCGCTTCCATACCATCATCACCGAGAATTCATCACCATCACTACTCCCTTGTTGCAGCACCATCTTTATCAGCCTTCCTCCGGAGTTGATCAAGCAGGGACGCATCAAGTGGTATCAGAGCTTGCTCTGGAACCAAGGCTGAGTTTATCCCTAACCCTAATCTCTCTCTTGTGCGCGAAATTGCAGAATCGGTATCTAGGGTTGTGGTTTTCACAAATCGCTTAGGACTAGGACTTGTGCGATTTGTCTTGTTGCTCGTAGCAATCTGTTTCCTTTTTTTTTGTGATCATCCTAGGTTGTTTAGTTAGTATCAGCATCGCATCATCCTAGTATCTATTAATCGCGAATCGTTTGTTCTTAGACCTAGATTTTTCGTGATTTCTTGGTTGCTTTAGATCGCGTTAGTAGTTGAGTTCGTTAGGATCATTGGTGTTAGTCATAGAATCTGTGTTAGTGTCGGTATTAGATTGTTGCTGTTTTTGGTTTGCCTTGACCCTAGACCTAAGTCGCGTAGCATAGAATCTGTTGCATCCTAGGGTTCATCGTTTCTTTGCGTGATCGTTGTCGTGTTTAGGTTGCGTTTTGTTTAGGTTCGTCTAGGAGCTTTGATTCGTTGCTGTTCTGTTTTGATTAGTATTGCATCTAGTTAGGTTCATATCATTAGTTGCTGTGTCTGCATAACCTGCATCATTTAGAACCTGCATCAACTAGAACCTGCATCAATTAGTTCTTGCATCAAGTCTGTTTTCTTTCAATTTTTTTGTTAAGATCAGATTACTGCGAGTGCTGTTTTGATTCTCAGGTACCATGGAGCTGTCAGCTGAGACAATGGCAGCTCTGAACAAAGCCATGGCAGAGCAAATTAGAGAATCAAACCAAGCTGTGACATCGCAGCTCACTCAACAGATTGAACAGCTCAAGGAGCAGTTTGAAGCCCAGATTAGTGGTATCCTCAAAGATCAGAGTGCAAGTGGAGATGAGTCTTCAGAAACACCAACTCCCTCAGAGGCTATGCGCATCACTAAGGGCAAAGGAAAGATGGGAGCCTCTTCTCGAAAGCTTAGACCCGAAACCAGAACTAAAGACAGTACTCATCGAAGTCAGCTTGGGAGCAGAGACACTCTGTCTAAGAAACGAGGTGATGACAGAGCTGAAGGACATCAAGCACCAAGGCATCGCCGAGGAGAGTACATAGCTGGGCATAGAGTTTTCATGGGAACTGATCCAGAATATTCTGCAGAAGAAGAAGAAGTCTCGGATCACAGTCTAGAAACAGTGAGAAGAAGAGCTGGAAACAGAGGAAACAACAGAGATTATGATCCTCTAAGACAGCAGCTCAACCACATTAAAATTCAGTATCCTGCATTCTATGGCACCAACGACCCAGAAGTATACTTGGATTGGGAAAGGAAGATGGAATCAAACTTCCTGGTTCAAGGCACATATGCACTTAATAAGGTGAAGATAGCTGTGTCTGAATTCAGTGGTTATGCACTGTTATGGTGGGAACAGCTGGGACTTACTAGACAACGACAAGGAGAAGGTCAAGTTACTACCTGGACTCAGCTGGTCACACAGATGAGAAAGAGATTCGTGCCTGCACACTATCAAAGAGAGCTTCTGCAGAAGCTTAGACGTCTCATTCAAGGCACCAAATCAGTCCGAGACTATTTCCAGGAGTTAGAAACATTGCTGATCAGGGCTGATTTGAATGAGAGTGAGGACATGGTTCTGTCACGATTTCTTGGTGGACTGAACAGAGAGATTCAAGACAAGGTGGAACTGCAGAGTTACAGCGACTTACAAGAACTAGTGCACAAGGCAGAGCTGATCGAATCACAGATCAAGAGGAGGATTGGTCGAACTACTTTCACGCCTCACATTCCAAAACCAAGGGAAATCAGCAAACCTGCATACAACAGAGACACTAAGCCAGCAACACCTGCTGTTAAAGAAGAGACCAGAACCGATTTTAAGCCCAGAACTAGCACGTCTACAAGCAATGTCAGGTGTTTCAAGTGTCAAGGCATGGGACATTATTCTAGAGACTGTCCTAACAAGAAGATGTTCCTGCTGCAAGAAGGAGGACAGATTGTGCCTCAAGATAGTTCAGAAGGCGAAACTGATATTGAGTCCTCAGAAGAAGAAGAAGAACCAGCAGCAGTAGGAGAAATGCTTGTAGCACGAAGAACACTAAGTGTTCAGGTTCATCCAGACGACAGAGAGCAGCGTGAGAACCTCTTCCATACTAGATGTGTAGTTCAAGACAAGGTCTGTACCTTGATTGTAGATGGAGGAAGTTGCACCAATGCTGCTAGTGAAGAGATGGTACAGAAGCTGAATCTGAAGACCACACCTCATCCCAGACCGTATCAGCTACAATGGTTGAACAACAAAGGAGCTTTAACCGTTTCTCAGCAAGTGCTAGTCAAGCTAGCGATTGGAAAGTATGAAGATGAGCTGCTGTGTGATGTGATTCCTATGAAGTCAAGTCATGTTCTCTTGGGCAGACCTTGGCAATTCGACAGAAGAGTTCTACATGATGGCTACACCAACAAGCAGTCTTTTGAGTTCAAAGGACGCAAAGTGACTCTTCTGCCTCTAACA
This sequence comes from Eutrema yunnanense, assembly GCA_002933935.1. Lineage (NCBI taxonomy): Eukaryota > Viridiplantae > Streptophyta > Magnoliopsida > Brassicales > Brassicaceae > Eutrema > Eutrema yunnanense. The sequence goes on along the minus strand of PKML01058140.1, from coordinate 239,083 downwards.
CCGAGTGAAATCTACAAGGACCAGCTGCATATGAGTCGCCAGGATAAGGAGAAAGTGTCAAACAACCTCTACATCAACCACAGTGAATTCTCTGAACTCTTTGATCCTGAATTAACTACTTTTATGTTTGTGTACAAGGATATCCTTGTTAGTACTAACCAATCACAGGAGCTTCCTAGTGCTATGACAGAGATTTTGCAGGAATACAGGGATATTTTTCCAGAAGAGACACCACCAGGATTACCTCCAATTCGAGGAATAGAGCATCAGATCGATTTTGTACCAGGTTCTGCATTGCCTAACAGACCAGCATATCGAACTAATCCAGTAGAGACCAAGGAGCTGCAGAAACAAGTAGAAGAGCTGATGAGTAAAGGACATATACGAGAGAGTTTGAGTCCTTGTGCAGTACCTGTTCTGCTAGTTCCTAAGAAAGATGGAACGTGGAGGATGTGTGTGGACTGCAGAGCTATCAACAACATCACCGTGAAGTACAGGCATCCAATTCCGAGATTAGATGACATGCTGGACGAGCTGTGTGGGTCTACAATCTTCTCCAAAATCGATTTAAAGAGTGGGTATCACCAGATCAGAATGAAGGAAGGAGATGAGTGGAAGACAGCATTCAAGACCAAACAGGGGCTATACGAATGGCTGGTTATGCCGTTTGGTCTCACCAACGCTCCTAGCACCTTCATGAGGCTGATGAATCACGCCTTAAGATCCTTCATTGGCGTGTTCGTGGTAGTCTACTTCGATGACATACTCATCTACAGTAAAGGTTTGGAGGAACATCTAAACCACATCAGATCGGTTCTAGATGTTCTTCGCGCTCAATCTCTCTTTGCCAACTTCTCGAAATGTTCTTTTTGCACTAATGAAGTTATCTTCTTAGGTTTTGTTGTAGGCGCAGATGGAGTAAAAGTAGATGAAGAAAAGATCAAAGCTATCAAGGACTGGCCAACTCCTAAGAGCGTGGGAGAAGTCCGCAGCTTCCACGGCCTCGCAGGCTTCTACAGACGTTTTGTTCGCAACTTCAGTTCGATAGCTGCACCATTGACAGAAGTTATCAAGAAAGACGTGGGATTCAAGTGGGGAGACGCACAAGAGCAGGCTTTTACAGCCCTTAAAGAGAAGCTTATCAATTCACCTCTCTTAGTACTTCCAGATTTTTTGAAAACGTTTGAAGTAGAATGTGATGCATCTGGAATTGGTATTGGTGCTGTGTTGATGCAGGATAAGAAACCGGTGGCTTACTTCAGTGAGAAGCTGGGAGGATCAACCCTCAACTATCCTACATACGACAAGGAGCTCTATGCATTGGTTCGAGCTCTTCAAACGTGGCAGCACTACCTGTGGCCCAAAGAATTCGTCATTCACACAGATCATGAGTCCCTGAAGTACCTCAAAGGACAGCAGAAGCTCAACAAGAGACATGCCAGGTGGATGGAGTTCATTGAGACATTCCCATACATTGTTAAATACAAGAAAGGTAAGGATAATGTAGTTGCAGATGCATTATCCAGAAGGTACACTCTTATCTCTACTTTGTCTTCAAAAATCGATGGATTTGAGCATATAATAGCCTTGTACAACACTGACCTTGATTTTGCTGAGAACTATGGCAAGTGTCATAAGTTTGCTTTTGAGAAGTACTTTAGGCAGGATGGATACTTGTTCTACAACAACAGGCTGTGCATACCACGAGGGTCAATCCGAGAGCTGCTAGTTCGAGAAGCTCATAGTGGTGGACTAGCTGGACATTTCGGCATATCAAAGACTCTACTTGCACTACAGGATCGTTTCTACTGGCCTAAAATGAAGTCAGACGTCGAGAAGGTTTGTTCTAGGTGTGCTGTCTGCAAGATGGCAAAGAGTAAAGTACAGCCTCACGGTTTGTATACTCCTCTACCTATTCCTTCTCAACCTTGGACTCATATATCTATGGATTTTGTATTGGGCTTACCTCGAACCAGAAATGGTAGAGATTCGATTTTTGTAGTTGTTGACAGGTTTAGCAAGATGGCTCACTTCATTGCTAGTCACAAGACAGATGATGCTGTTAGTGTAGCTAACTTGTTTTTCAGGGAGATAGTACGTCTGCACGGCATACCTCAAGAGATAGTGTCAGACCGAGACACTAAGTTCTTAGGACATTTCTGGAGAACGTTATGGGCAAAGCTGGGAACTAAGCTGGCGTTTTCCACTACTTGTCACCCTCAGACTGATGGTCAGACAGAGGTGGTAAATAGGACGCTGTCTACACTACTCAGATCGTTGGTGAAAGACAACATCAAGTCATGGGAAGCCTGTTTACCACACGTGGAGTTTGCTTATAATCACGCTAAGCATTCTGCAACTCTATTTTCCCCTTTTGAAATCGTTTATGGGTTTAATCCACAATCACCTCTAGACTTGATCTCTTTGCCTTTAAGTGTTCAATGTAGTCTCGATGGTAAAGCCAAGGCTGTACAGGTCAGGGAGATTCACGCAAAAGCAAAGGAGAACATAGAGAAGAGAACTAAACAGTATGAGAAACAAGCAAACAAGGGCAGGAAGGAGATGGTCTTTGAAGAAGGCGACTTAGTGTGGATTCATCTACGCAAGGACAGATTTCCAGAGGAGAGAAAGAGCAAGCTAATGCCGAGGGTTGATGGACCCTTTGAAGTCGTCAAAAGGATCAACAACAATGCTTATCAGATCGATCTCCAAGGTAAGTACAACGTATCTTCATCGTTCAATGTTTCTGACTTACTTCCCTATATTGCAGATTTCGATTTGAGGACAAATCCTTTTCAAGAGGGAGGGGAAGCAAGGAAGCTGAGGAAGCAGAAGCAGACAAGGAGCTGGAGCCAGTTGGAGTGATCACTCGATCCAGAGCCAAGAAGATGGCAAATGAAGTTCACTCACTCCTACTTCACTCACTCACTCACAGTGAAGCTCACTCACTCCCACTTCAGTCTCACTCTCACTCGGCCACTTCACTGTCTCACTCTCACTCAGCCACTTCACTCAACCTATCATCAAATCAAGTCTTCTATATCTCCAGCTTGAAGACTACACTCGATCTTGAAGACTAAGTAACTTAGGTGATGATTCTGCACTCTTTTCCCATGTTGAGTTTTGTCCCACTGGGTTTTCTCAACAGGGTTTTTAACGAGGCAGATGAGTCACTACGGCGAGTACTTAGGCTTCTCGATCAGAGAGTAATAATGTACAAGTCGCCATGACTATGCACTTAGTTGTTTTAGAGGTGCACCAATTAGGAGCCTTTGGCTGGGACGCCTCGCTGTTTTATTTAAAGTTTAAACGCTTTGCTGTTTTATTTTAACTCCTTGTAGTTTTATTTCGAACGCTCTGTAGTTTAGGGCTGTGTCGATTTGGGTTAATTTATAAAACCCAAATCACGCCTCCTTTGTTCTTTAGCGAAGAATATAGCTGCAATTTGCAAAACCAGAGTTTCTTCTCTCACAATCGATTCTGAGATCATTCTTCTTGAATCCGAGTTTTCTGATCGAGTTTTCCATCACTTGTGAATCAGAAAACTCTACTATCTGTTCTCTCATCTAATCACCTGCAATCTATCCATAAAATCACTTCTATCAATCCCCTTCATCATCGCCAATCACCTTCATCGATTCCGCATCATCACAACGAATCATCATCATCGCGATCCCATTGTTGCAACACCATCTTTATCAGCCTTCCTCCGGAGTTGATCAAGCAGGGACGCATCAACCTCCCACACTTATCTCTTGCATCATTGTTGTTACAGGAGAGACGTTGGTAGTTGATCTTTTGGAAGAGCCTCCTGACGAGCCAACTGTCATAGACCTTCTAGATAGTCCTTCTGTCATCACCAAGAAAGACGTCAAAACAGCTAAGGCAAAGAAGAAGGTGAAGAGCACAGGAATAAAAGGTGCTCCCTATATGACCTTAATCCCTCAGAAGTGTGATGGGGATTCGATTGAATACAAAGTGAAGTGTGAGGTAACTTCGAAACCATTTTCTAAGACTAGAGTCATTCTTACTTCGGAGCTGAAAGAGAAAGGAAAGGAGGTTGTGGAGAGCATGTTGAGCAGAACTCTGAATCTGCAAGTATCTAGCTGTGAAACTTGCATGGGAGTGAGCTCTCAACCTCGCTCTGAATGATCACATGAGCCAAAGTCAAGCAACTGACTTAAAACGAGCGCTTGGTGGGAGGCAACCCACTGGTGAGTCTGTACAGAAGTCTTTTATTTTTCGTTTGTGTTAAACTTATGTCAGCTTTATTAATTTTTTTTTTTTTTTTGCATTTCAACTCATGGATTTATGCTTGATTATCTTGTTGCTATTAACTTGTTTTTGAGTGTTCCTAATAGTGATAACTTCTAACACTTTGGATCACTTTCCCTGGGTTAAGCAACTCGATGACACTGATTTGAAATTAGTGTGTCGACATAAAACTCATTACCTTCACATGTAAGATTTTCGATTTTCACAATCCACTTGGTTCATTTGTTTTCTTTCACCAACTCTAGGCTAGATAATACTGGGGACAGTGTTGTTTAAGTCTGTGGGAGGTAGTCGCTGAGATTGTTTTTGTTTTTCTTTAGAGTCAGTCGTTTTTGAGTCATTCGTTGTTTTATTGAGTCAAAACTTTGTTGGAGACTGTGATCTTTTTCTTGAAACTATTGATTTGACCTTGCTTCTAAGTGACCATTGTTACAGAATCAGTTCTAGATCGACTAATGAAAAATCCAAAGGCTGACCAGTTAACTAGAAGACACTCATGTTTTCAGCAAAATTCTTTAAAGCCTAAGCCAAATTTTTGCACTTCATCGAGGTGATTGATGTCCATAGAGCTTGATTCATCATTCGTATCTGACAAAGGAACCAACGTGTTTAAAGTAATGGTATTTCTCTCCTTGTTACAAGTTAATAAATAAGATGCATTAAAAGATGAGATGATTTTCTTCTGTGTAGAGGGTTAGGAAAATTTCCAGCGATCCCATTATTCTACTTTAGAGGAAATGATCACACAAAGGTGAAAGCGAGGTTAGGAAAATTTCATGTGATACCATTATTCGCTTACACCTTTGATTACTTTTGAGGGAAGAACCGGGGATTCGGTGGCCAACACCATCAATACTCGCGTCTCGAACTTTAATAAGCATATGCAAGAAACATAATGAGAAATAAGTCTGGGGGAGAGAAAATAAGACCAGAAAGTGTGAAAAAGGGTGGTTCCTTGTCATAATATTATATGGGAAAGAATCTAGAAGGTTCTTGGTATTAATCACAACGATGAAACTGGCGAGGATGGCTTGGTTGAACAATGCTGTGAAATAATGTGTGTAGTCTGGGAAACTGTGAATGTCTACGGAGAAGTACATGGTGGTTAGATTAAAAGCTGGTTAAGTGATATGTGGAGCACTAAGGAAAATGGTCATTGCAATGTTTCATGAACAGGTGAGTCTCTATGTTTTCAAACCTCTTGCTCTGGTTTGGTCTTCTATTTGCTTGAGGGCATGCAAAGGCTAAGTCTGCGGGAGTTGATATATCATGGTTTTTACCCCTTATGGACCATGATATAGGTCCTATTTATGGAGTCTTTCTAGTATTTTGGAGTCTTTTCGAGTCTTTTACAGGTTTAGGTACGTTTGGAGCTTAATTGGAGATATTGAAGCATTCTGGAGCATTTGGAGCATATGGAGATGCAGAGTCATGCAGAGACGTCAGAAGTTTGGCATTCGTTAAAGAACTTCCCACCGATTGATTGAGCTCAAATTTGGACACAAGACAGATCAATGTATTAGCTTTCATTTGAAAGTGGATTGAGGCCATTCCAACGGTGCGATCGAAAGTTATGCCAGTTTTCGTGAAGACAGTCCAGTTTGGCGAGAATAGTGTACTGGTGTCGACCGACACCAGTCCAGTATCGACCGACACCAACTTCAGATGGAAAAAACGTGATTTTACCAGTTTAAAGACTCTGCAACTTGGTCCAGAAGACTTTAATAATTACCATGAGACTTTGAAGCATCTTAGGGGTCAGACTAACCTCAAGAGAAGACATGCTAACTGGCTGGAGTTTATAAAGTCGTTCCCCTATGTGATCAAGTACAAGAAGGGTCATTTCGGCATTGAGAAGACACTTGCCATGCTGAAGGAGCACTTCTTTTGGCCACACCTTAAGAAGTCGGTCGAAACTTTTTGTGCAAGATGTATCACTTGCAAGAAAGCCAAGTCTCGGGTTCACCCGCACGGTTTGTATCTTCCTTTACCGATTTCTACTTTACCATGGATTGATATTTCTATGGACTTTGTGCTAGGTTTGCCTAAGATCAGACACAAGGACTCCATCTTTGTCGTGGTGGATCGGTTCTCGAAGATGGCACACTTCATTCTATGTGCCAAGACAAACGATGCTAAACAAACCGCGGACCTCTTTTTCAAAGAGATTGTCCGACTACATAGAGTACGTAGGACGATCGTCTCCGATCGTGATACCAAGTTCCTGAGCCACTTTTGGAGAACCCTCTGGAAGAAGATAGGAACCAAGCTGCTATTCTCCATGACCTGCCATCCACAAACCGATGGCCAAACTGAAGTCGTTAACTGTACACTTGGAACGTTGCTTCGAGCAACAATAGGGAGAAATCTTAAAACTTGGCTTGAAGCTCTACCTTTTGTCGAGTTTGCTTATAATAGAGCTGTCCATAGTGCTACTCATTTGTCTCCTTTTCAGGTTGCATATGGATTTAATCCACATACACCACTGGATCTTAAGCCTCTACCTCAAACGGAGTTCTTAAACCTCGATGGAGCCAAGAAGGCCGCGGACGTGAAAAAGCTACACCAATCGGTCAAAGATCAGCTCGAAAGAACCAATGCCCTACGTGTGAAGAATGCCAACAAGGGCAGGAAGCACGTGTCTTTTGAAGTTGGAGAATGGGTGTGGTTGCACATGAGACCGGAGCGTTTCCCGGACAAACGCAAATCGAAGCTATCGCCTCGCGGAGACGGCCCATTCAAAATCTTGGAGAAAATCAATGACAACACCTACAAGCTCGAGCTCCCAGGTGAGCTTAAGGTGTCTGCTACATTCAATGTTTCTGACTTAGCTCGTTTTGATGTAGGTGATGATGTTATGGGGTCAAAACCTCATGAAGAGGGAGGGAGTGATGAGGACATCGAGTCAACGACCCAAGTCATACAAGCACCACTAGTACCAAGTGGACCAGTGACTAGAACCAGGAGAAGGGACATGGACAAGAAGTTCAACTTGTTCATGGACCAGCTCAAATCAGAAGGTTTCTTCAAGACGGACACTAGTCCGCTAAACCCGTTAGCGAGCAGTTATTGGGCCGATTCTTTGAAGCATGATGCACTCATGATACCGGATGATCCAGAAGGCGATCCATATATGGATTTGAAGCTCTTTGAGTCTAGCTTCCAGAACACTAGAGATCAGCCCAAGACTCCGTACCATTCGGACCAGAACGTCCAAACACTGAAGACATATCGGCTGGATCCTTTGCTGGCCGATAACACTAAGTGGCCACTCATCAAGCCCAAGCTCGTGGCCCACTTATCTATGGTCGATTTCACTTCACCAGAGACGACTTAGGCCCAAGGAAGGTCATTAGTTGGGTTTCTAAGTCGTTTGGTGCTCTTTTCCCAACCTTCGTTTTTATCCCACTGGGTTTTGCGAAGATGGGTTTTTACCGAGACTAAACGGCTTGCAATATTATTGGCCCAATTAATGACCCTCTGCAAGCCTTGAAGACCAAGCACACGAGGCCTCCCTTCTATGTCTCTTAGTATTTTTAATTCTTTTGTAAACGGGCCTAAATTGTTAAGGACCCGTCTTATTATTTCTTTTTCGATTTATTCCTTTTTTTTTGGGCGTGTGTTTTCTTTAAAAACCATAAGGCTTTGTCCTTTCTTCCTCACGCAGATAATAAGAATTTTCCTTCGTTATTTTTGAGTTTTTGTTCTTCACAAAAACGTTTCCTCTCTTTAGATCGTGAGTGAGTCTGATCCTTAGGGAAACCCCTTGAAGTATCAAGAGACCGTCGCCTCTCTTGTGGTTCTCATCGCCCACCAGCAACATCCATCTTATACCGTTGACAGAAGAGAGAGACCTTAGTCTAGCTTCTTCAACACTTGAGCACGTATCACATAATGACACGCTTCGACTAAGGACCGGCTTGCTCTAGTACGGATGAGATTGATAGATCCACGACTCCAAGGGATTCACGAGAAGAGATGCTAAGGCGTGGGAGAAATCCCGAAAATACTTAGGCCCAATTCCGACTATGAATGCTTGAAACGAGGGGGTGGATGCGTTGTTGGGAGAAACCGGGGAAGAAGATGATAAGGCGTGGGAGATGAAATCCCGAAAATCCTTATGCCCTTGATACCGAGAAGGATTCACACGAACGACGGATCGAAAACTACGTCGAGTGTTGCGGAAAAACACTACGATAAACCGAAAGAGATTTCAATGACTAACCATCAAGAAATCGAGAGAGAAAAGAGATGAATCTCTGAAAATTAACTTTGATAAATGATAATTGTTATTTTCGACATTGAGAGAGAGAAGAAGATAAAGAAAATTCAACAAGGAAAGTCAAAGAGTCATTCTCGAAAATGAGAGAAGACTCATCGAAAATTACAAAGAAAATTAATACAGTTTGAATAACTCTTGGGATTCTGCTAGAAAATCCCCGCGGAGAATTTCCCCCGGGAAAGTCCCTCGAAAAGTCCCTCGGGAATAAATCCCTCAGAATTTCTCTCGGAAAATCCCCCCGCGGAATTCTCAAGAAGTCGGACCGTTAGGTGGTGTAAGCCGGTTGCCTCGTTAAAACCTCTATACGGAAAACCCATTGGGATAAAACTGTATACAGGAAATAGAGTACAAATGACTTACACAAACGACCAAACCTCATAGAGAATTAGAAGACAATGAGGTAAGGACGGGTTGCGTAAGTTGGTCCTCCTCGATCCTTGCATCCGTGAGTAAGTTCCGCACTGCTCCCGCTAGTTGCCGTGCCTTAGACCGTGTGATAGGTCCTTTGGGAATGACCATTGCGTCTTCTTGAACCTCCACCGAAGCCGTCACGTCCATGATCATATCATCCCCCTCCTCTTGAAAAGGATTTGCCCTCAAATCGATTTCATCTGCAACATAAGGAATAATATCAGCAACATTAAAACTTGAACTTATCGAATACTTACCTTGGAGATCGGGTTTGTAGGAGTTGTCGTTGATCCTTTCCACCACGGTGAACGGCCCATCTACCCTCGGCAAGAGCTTTAATTTCTTTTCCTCCGGGAACCGTTCTTTCCTTAGATAAATCCAAACAAGATCGCCGGGTTCGAAAACCTTCTTGTTTTGTCCTTTGTTTGCATGCTTGCGGTATTGCTCCGTCTTGCGTTCTATGTTTGCTTTCGCCTTCTCGTGCATCTGTTTGACCATCTCGGCCCGTTTCTTACTGTCCATACTCACATGTTCACTCAAATTTAAAGGAGTTAAATCGAGAGAAGTAAGTGGGTTAAAACCATAAACGAGTTCAAAAGGTGAAAACAAAGTCGTAGAATGTTGTGCATGATTATAAGAAAACTCTACGTGAGGCAAACAATCTTCCCACGTTCTAAGATTCTTTTTAATGACAGTCCGCAAAAGAGCTCCTAAAGTCCTATTGACCACCTCGGTTTGACCGTTCGTTTGCGGATGACAAGTCGTAGAGAAACAAAGCTTCGTTCCTAACTTAGACCAAAGGGTCTTCCAAAAATAACTAAGAAACTTTGTATCTCTATCCGACACTATAGTCCTAGGCATTCCATGCATGCGAATAACTTCCCTAAAGAATAAATCGGCTATGTTCGATGCATCATCAGTTTTATGACATGGAATAAAATGCGCCATCATAGAGAACCTATCGACTACAACGAATATCGAATCATTACCTTTCCTAGACTTAGGCAATCCCAAAACAAAATCCATAGAAATGTCTGTCCAAAGAGCACTAGGAATGGGTAAAGGAGTATACAGACCTTGGTTTTGACGTTTAGATTTCGCATACTTACAAGTCGTGCACCTATTGCAAACACGTTCCACATCGCGTTTCATATGCGGCCAAAAGAAATGATCTTGCACGATATGAAGTAGTTTGGCAACGCCAAAATGTCCCATAAGTCCACCGCCATGTGCTTCCCTAATAAGCAAATCTCGCAAAGAAGAATTAGGAATACAAAGACGGTTCTCGTAAAACAAGAAACCGTCGCTTTGAAAATACTTTCCAAATGCGAATTTAGAACAAGATGAGAAAACTTCCTGGAAATCGGAATCGGTTGCATATGCTTCTTTGATCATCTCAAACCCAAGTATCTTAGCATCAAGTGTCGAGATTAGAGTGTACCTTCGAGACAATGCATCGACAACGACGTTTTCCTTACCTTGTTTGTACTGAATTACGTACGGAAACGTCTCGATGAATTCAACCCAACGGGCATGCCTCTTATTCAACTTTTGCTGGCTCTTCAAGTGCTTGAGGGATTGATGATCCGTGTGAATGATGAACTCCTTCGGCCATAGGTAATGCTGCCACGTTTGGAGAGCTCGGACCAAGGCATAAAGTTCCTTATCGTAAGTCGGATAATTGAGCGTCGCTCCTCCAAGTTTCTCGCTAAAGAAAGCCACAGGTTTCTTCTCTTGCATAAGTACAACACCTATACCAATACCAGAAGTGTCATATTCAATCTCGAAAGCTTTCATAAAATCAGGTAAAATAAGTAAAGGGGCGTGATTGAGTTTGTTTTTCAGCAGTTGGAACGCATCCTCTTGAGCTTGTTCCCATCGAAATCCCACGTCCTTCTTGATAACCTCGGTTAGTGGTGCGGCAATCGTACTGAAATCACGAACGAATCGTCGATAAAATCCCGCCAAACCATGAAAACTCCGGACCTCGCTAACGGTCTTAGGACTCGGCCAATCGCGGATCGCCTTGATCTTGTTCTCGTCCACCTGTATACCCTGAGAACTAACCACAAAACCTAAAAAGACAACGTTATCTGAACAAAAAGTGCATTTCTTCAAATTTCCAAATAAACGTTCCTTCCTAAGCACGTCTAGCACCAATCTCAAGTGTTCCACATGTTCGTCTAGGTTCTTACTATAAATCAGAATATCGTCAAAGTAGACAACTACAAAGACGCCTATATACGACCTAAGAACATGGTTCATCAAACGCATAAAAGTGCTAGGAGCATTCGTCAAACCAAACGGCATAACTAACCACTCGTATAAACCGTGTTTGGTTTTGAAAGCGATTTTCCACTCATCACCTTCTTTCATCCGGATTTGGTGATAACCACTTTTCAAATCGATCTTAGTAAATACGCTAGATCCATAAAGCTCATCTAACATATCGTCTAACCTCGGGATCAGATGACGATACTTTACCGTTATGTTGTTTATCGCGCGGCAATCGACACACATCCGCCAAGTGCCGTCCTTCTTAGGCACGAGTAACACGGGCACGGCACACGGGCTCATGCTTTCCCTTATGTGACCTTTCGCCATCAGCTCATCTACTTGGCGTTGTAGTTCCTTAGTTTCCACAGGATTGGTTCGATACGCCGGCCGATTTGGAAGAGTAGCGCCGGGGACAAAGTCAATTTGATGCTCGATTCCACGGAGTGGCGGCAAACCACTTGGACCATCGTCCGGGAACACATCAGCATATCCCTGCAAAAGAGAGGAAACACTACTCGGAACATCAGGCTCGGGATTAGTCATGCTCGAAAAAGCATCCCTAAAAACTAACAACACAAAAGATTACCGGGAAACGAGAGCATGTTTTAGTTCACTCTGTTTAATAAACAATGATTCATTCACGAGTGTTCTCTCATATGTCTTAGAACCCATACACTCGGTTTTAACAGAAGTAGAAGATGAGGGATCACTTACCTTGCCTTTGTCGTGATTCTTTTCAAGTTTAAGTTGATCGAGATATACCTCGTGCGGGAGATAGTGGTGCAAGAGTGATCTTCCGGCCGTGATACTCAGAGGAATGCTTGTTCGTAACTCCGTCATGAACGGCTCTACGGTCGTATTGCCATGGTCTTCCAAGTAGGATATGGCCAGCTTCCATAGGGAGAACATCGCACACTATTTTGTCTTCGTAGCGGCCGATTGTCAAAGGAACCGAAACTTGTCGGGTAACTTTGAGTTGTCTTTGATTGTTCAACCATCTAAGGTTGTATGGCCGTGGATGCTTCCTGGTCTCCATACCTAGCTTATCCACTAAGGTAGTGCTAGCAACGTTATTACAACTTCCACCGTCTATTATGAGGCTACATACCTTGCTTTTAACCATTCAACGGGTATGGAAGAGGTTTTCGCGTTGTTCATTTTCAATGACCGGTTCCTGGGCAAGGAGAACACGTCTCACCACTAAGAGTTCCCCGTCAACCGCATGCTCTTCATATTCGTCAAATATTGGAGCGGTCTTGGTCTCTTCTTCATCGTCGGTCACGATTTCACCGTTTTCTAGCATCATCATTGTGCGGGCGTTCGGGCACTTGTTCGCATAATGTCCTTTGCATCTGCACTTAAAACATTCAATATCACAATTACGCATAGGATTTGAATCACCCTTACCCTTGTAGTCATGACGGAAAGATTGCGGTTTGAAATCCGTCTTAGGCTTAAAATCGGTCCGTGGGGGATAATTCGGCTTCTCTCCTTTGGTGAAGCTCGGCTTAGAGCTTGAAGCGTAAGGTTGTTGTGACACGCCTTTTCTTTTAAGTTGCTGTCCCACTAAAACAGGCTTATGCAACATTTCCTCCAAAGTCGCATACGTTTGCATTTCCATTCGGTCTTGTAAATCGCGGTTCATGCCGGCTAAGAACCGTGCCATCGTGGCATCACTCGGCTCATCAACATCAGCATTTAGCATCAACTTTTCCATCTCCTGGAAATAGTCCTCCACGCTTTTACTTCCTTAACCTATACGTCTCAAACGTTGGTGAAGTTCCTGATGGTAGTGTAGCGGTACGAACCGCATTCGCATAAGCACGATCATCTTCGTCCATGTCTCCACGGGATTCTCACCGTTACATCTCCTGTTTGTCACAATTTGATCCCACCAGTCAATAGCGTATTCATGAAATTCAGTAGCGGCTAACCTGACTTTTTTGTATTCGGAGAAGTTTTGGCAATCAAAAACTAGTTCGATTTTCTTTTCCCATTCGAGGAAGGCGTCCGGATCGTTCTTTCCATATAACAGGGGAATGCGAAGTTTCATTCCGCCAAGATCATCATTGTTCCGCCTTTGAGGACGCGGATGTCGGTTTCGGTTTCCCTCGGATGAATCTCCTCGGTCGTAGAATGGATTGTCCTCCGGTTCGTATTGTCGCGGCCGATTTCTCCTCGGTCTCGCCGGTGCGTGACAACTTCCATGTCCTACACTCTTCTCGGATCTCAGGTCCTCGGCTCCATTAGCTCTCAGATCGGCGCCTTGATTTCTCTCATTTCGTCTCGGCGTACGAACCCCTAGTGTCGCCATTTGATCGCGCATCTCATGGAGAAGTTGTGCAATATCATCGACTTTTTGATTCACACCATCGACCTTTTGATTCATGGCTGCCTCTCGTTCTCTCCTTGACCGTGAGGTAGCGGATTCACTTTCTTCCGACATATCGTTCCTCGCACAAAAACAAACAACAATAAGGTGAGTGTATGCAAGAGTTCAGATTTTTCCAATATAGCCACAAAAACTGGATTTTTTTCAAAAACTCAAAAACGAATTTTTTTTTTTTGAATTTTAAAAATTATGAAAATTAAAATAAGACACATATATACTTAAATATATTTTTTTTTGATTTTTTTGATAAGGTTTTGAATTAATAAAAATCGAAACAAAATAGAAACAACAAAATTTTCAAACCCAGAAATTTTAAAGAAATGAACAGTCAATAATGGTTTGATCTCACCGATTTTGGAGCAAGTGTCTCTGATACCACTTGACACGCTTCGACAAAGGACAGACTTGCTCTAGTACGGATGAGAGTGATAGATCCACTACTCCAAGGGATTGACGAGAAGAGATGCTAAGGCGTGGGAGAAATCCCAAAAATCCTTAGGCCCAATTCCGAATATGAATGCTTGAAACGAGGGGGTGACTGCGTTGTTGGGAGAATCCGGGGAAGAAGATGATAAGGCGTGGGAGATGAAATCCCGAAAATCCTTATGCCTTTGATACCGAGAAGGATTCACACGAACGACGGATCGAAGGCTACGTCGAGTGTTGCGGAAAAATACTACGATAAACCGAAAGAGATTTCAATGACTAACCATCAAGAAATCGAGAGAGAAAAGAGATGAATCTCTGAAAATAAACTTTGATAAATGATAATTGTTATTTTCGATATTGAGGGAGAGAAGAAGATAAAGAAAATTCAACAAGGAAAGTCAAAGAGTCATTCTCGAAAATGAGAGAAGACTCATCGAAAATTACAAAGAAAATTAATACAATTTGAATAACTCTTGGGATTCCGCCAGAAAATCCCCGCGGAGAATTTCCCCCGGTAAAGTCCCTCGAAAAGTCCCTCGGGAATAAATCCCTCGGAATTTCTCTCGGAAAATCCCCCCGCGGAATTCTCAAGAAGTCGGACCGTTAGGCGGTGTAAGCCGGTTGCCTCGTTAAAACCTCTATACGGAAAACCCATTGGGACAAAACCGTATACGGGAAAAAGAGTACAAACGACTTACACAAACGGCCAAACCTCATAGAGAATTCGAAGACAATGAGGTAAGGACGGGTTGCGTAAGTTGGTCCTCCTCGATCCTTGCATCCGTGAGTAAGTTCCGCACTGCTCCCGCTAGTTGTCGTGCCTTAGACCGTGTGATAGGTCCTTTGGGAATGACCATTGCGTCTTCTTGAACCTCCACCGAAGCCGTCACGTCCATGATCATATCACATAACCTTCTCAAGAGGGAAGAGATGATGAGGACATCAATGCAAGCTCAACGTAAACTAAGGAGGAGGACTTCACCATACCGATTATGAGGCAAACTCCATGAACCAGATCAGGCGCAAGGAAGATGGCCGAGCTATTCAAAAAATCGGTGGAGAGGATCATGCCCATCATACATTAAGACTACTTCAGCCAGATTTCACCAGACTTGAGTTTAACACACCAGAATTCACGCCAGACTTCACCAGACTTGAGTTTAACAAACAAGACTTCACCAGACTAAAGCCTAACACAACAAACTTCAGCAAAACTCCAAGAAGTGCAAGATTACGTGCAAGGATAATACAAGAAGGAGTTTACTTTGTTCATCATCTCTGATCAAGATCAAATTGCCTAAAGATCAAGGCCCAAAGAAATCACTAAATGGGTATGTGCTCCATTTGTGCTCCTTTTCCCTTGTCTAAGTTTTGTCCCAATGAGTTTTCTTGGAAAGGTTTTTAATGAGGCAAATGGTTCACATTATCATTGGCCCATTTAGTTGATCTTCCTCAAGCCCATCAAGGGAAGATTTTTGACCATGGAAGTTCAAGAGTCTTTTTTTTGGATTCATATTAAGTTTTAATGTTGCTTCTTTCTCTCTCCTTCATGCAGACTTTGTTGTTTCCTTTATATCTTCCTTGTATCTCATTAGAACAAAAAATAATGAATTAAGTGGAATGAAATAGAGAGTTTTTCTCTTGTTCTCTTATGTGAAAGAAGTGACGACGTCTTCTAATCTTCATGTGTACGGTTCCTTCAAGTTAGAGTGTATTATACTTATCATAGATCCTTTCACCGATCTGTGTGGCGTCTCTCGATCGATCCATCCATCTATCAAACCATCTCTTTGATTCTTCGGAAAATGCCGTATAGCCAGCTGAAGAGTCACCATCATCTATCCATCGATCCATCTCCTTAGATCATCTAGAAAGTGTCGTACAACCAGCTAGAGTGTCTCCATTGATTTCCCATGTACGAGAAAGTCCCCTTGTTCCTACATCAGGTTAAAGTCGTTAGCTCGACTTTTGGTGGGTCAAGCTGATGGTGGATCAAACAGGGCCATTACTTCTCTCTCGTCTTCTTCTGGTTCTGCGAGGTATGGCTTGATACGCTGTCCGTTAACCGTGAAAGTGTTTCCACTTTTATCCCAAAGACCGATGGCTCCATATGACTTAACTTCCTTTATTGTGAAAGGTTCGGACAACCTTAATCGTAGCTTCCCTGGAAAGAGTTTGAGACGGGAATTGAAAAGAAAAACCTTGTTGTTTGTAGCGAAGGATCGGTGTATGATATTCTTGTCATGGTACGCCTTCGTCTTTTCTTTGTATATCTTTGAGTTTTCATAGGCATTGTGATGTATTTTGTCCAGTTCGTTGATATATCATGGTTTTTACACCTTTTAGGCCATGATATAAGTCCGTTTTATAGAGTTTTTCTGTTATTTCGTAGTGTTTTAGAGTCTTTTACATGTTTTAGCACGTTTGAAGCATAATTGGAGATATTAGAGCTTTTTGGAGCAGTTTGGAGCAAAACTGAAGATTGTGTTGCTGAGTACCCGATTTCACGTCAAGCATCGATCGATACCTCCTTGGTATCGATCGACACTCATCGAGGCAGACACGACCCGCAACTTTAATGAAGAGTTGAAGAATTGCAACTTGGTCCATAAGTCTTTAATAATTATAAGAAGCCCCAAAACGTGATTTAGGTTATTTATAGGATTTTTACAGCCACTTTGTTGGCTATGCTTTATTTTTGCTTTGGTTTTCTCAAGAGCTTTGTGAGGAAGACAATTCTGAAACTCCCTTCGTCCGAGAGAAGATTTCGAACCCTCTTGTTACTCTTTCAATTTTATTTGATGATTTATTCAAACATGTTTATTGCTTCAATTTCCATGTCTGAGTAGATCCACTTTAGGTTCATGGTTCTCATAAGGGTTTTCTCTGAATGCTAGATTGATTAGTTAATTAGGATTCACCATCTGAATTAGTTCTTCACCATAGGTTGTGTTCAAAGCTAATTCTAGGTTGACGAATCTGGAACTTAGATCTTAGGATAATTGATTAGGCACGACAGTGCTATTAATTACCTGATAAAACCTTAGGTGAGCAAATTAATTATTCGCAAATAGATTTGGTTTAATTGATTTGTGAAAATATCAAACTCGGTATTAAAGCTGATTTAGACTTTAGGATTCGCAAAGAGATTTGGAATTCCTAGGATTTAGATTTAGATAATTCTCGCAACGACAGTTGGTTAATTATACTTTAGTGATTTGAGTTCAAGAACCGTGCTAAATCTGAATCCTGACTAGTTAGTTTATCTGCATTCATTGATCTTCTGAGAAATACCCTGAGCCTATACTTCTCCCAACTGAATTACAACACTTTTAATTTAAGTACTGTTTTCAATACCATTGATTGTTTAGCATAATTCTCTTCCATATAATCTATTGTGCGTTTCTGTGAGTCTTTGTGGTTCGACCCCTAACTATACTATAGCTACTGCGTTAGTATCTAAATAGGGTATTAATTTGAGCATATCATTCGTGTAGTTGGAGTAGTGTCCTTTCTCCAGCTGTCTTCATGTCTAAATTCATTTCCTTGATAGCATATTGTGCTTTGTATTCGAGCTCTACATGGAGGTGGCAGACTTTCCCATAAACAAGATTGAATGGTGTTGTGCCTAAAGGTGTTTTGAATACTGTTCGGTATGCCCAAAGTGCGT
>PKML01058140.1:132514-202009 GCA_002933935.1 Eutrema yunnanense | reverse complement strand
TTGGGGTCTTCTTGTAATTATTAAAGACTTCTGGGCACTTTTGCAATTCTTCAAGTCTTGGAAAACTCGCGGGTCGTGTCTTGCTGCGATGAGTATCGATCGATACCAGGGGGTATCGATCGATGCTTGTCGTAAAATCGGCTTCTCAGCAACACGATTTCAGTTTCTGCTCCAAACTGCTCTAGAAAGCTCCAATAATTCTAATAATGCTCCAAACGTGCTAAGACCTGTAAAAGACTCTAAAAGACTCCAAAATATTATAAAGACTCTATAAAAAGGACTTTTATCATGGCTTAAATAGGATAAAAACCATGATATATCAGTTGCCTCCCACCAAGCGCTCGTTTAACGTCAATAGCTTGACTGTAACGCCCTTCAGGCTGGATAAGAGTGAGAGTTTGCACCAAAACAGGCTCCACAACTTGACATTGCTAGCTTCAGAGTTCTGCTCAACATGCCTTCCACGAACTCATGCCCTTTCTCTTTCAGCTCAGAAGTAAGAAGAACTCTAGCCTTAGAAAATGGTTTCAAGGTTCCTTTACACTTCACCTAGTACTCAATCGAATCTCCATCACTCTTCTGAGGGATTAAAGTGACATGGGGATTCTCGACCTTTTTGCTCTTGGCCTTTTTATTTGTTGCCTTGGCCTTCTTGACAACTTCCTTGGAAATGCTGGGCGGTTCAGCTGAAATGTCTGCGACATTAGGCTTATCAGGAGGCTCTTCCAAAGGATATGATATCAACGTCGCTCCTATTACAGCATCGATGCAAGAGACACGTCCGGGAGTTCCTCTAGGGATGGCTTTGTAGTACACCTCCTTGTCAATGTATGAGAATGAGATGTGCTTGCTGGGTGTGTCCATAATCGCACCAACCGTAGCCATGAACGGTCTTCCGAGAATTAACTGCTTACGAGATTTTGCATTCATCTCTACAACCTGAAAATTAGTAGGAACCAGGCAGTCTCCTATTGTGATCATCAAATCAGCGATTGCCCCATATGGAAGAGCGGTGGAATCGTTTGCGAACGTGATAGATGTCTTTGGAGGTTGAATGTCAGCTCCCAATCTCTCTGCAATTGCCCTAGACATGACATTGACGCATGCTCCTGAGTCAACGAGAGACTCTTTGAATTCAACTCCAGAGATAGAGCAAGGAACTGAGAAGATCCCTGGGTCTTCCCTCTTAGTCAACTGTCTCAGCGGAGGTGTACTTCTGGCCTTAATGAAGAGTGCCTTGATCTCTTCCTCAGTTTCTCTGCAATCTTTGAAGTGACTTAGCAAAGGACGGCACTCTAGAGCTTCTTCAAAGGTTGAATCAGGGGAAATCATTCTTACCATCTTCTCAAAGCCACGCAGCTGCTTTGGAGAAATAGGGTCCATGAGATGTTTAGGAGTAGGATTTGGCTCCTTAATCTTATGCGCACGTTTCTCAGTTCGTTCCTTAGCTCTCTCTGCCTGATACTCGGTTTCCTGGTCTTCCCAAAATTGGGCGATATTGACTTTATGTATGGCTTTTCAGGATGGTGTCGATCGATACTCAGTGAGTGTCGATCGATACTGGCTTTTTGCTCCGACTTTTCTTCGGGTGACCATCGATCGATACAGACAGGGTATCGATCGATACTTCTGTAATCGAACATTGATGCAGCAAATTCAGGCTTGCGATCATCAAATCTCTCGGATTCTTCAGCACTGCTCCTGGTTATCACATTGACATACTGATTCGTCTGGGCCATCTTTCCTTTGACAACAGCAGAAATCTGCGCTACTTGAGTTTCCAGCATCCTTTGATTGGTATTGAGAGCCTCGATTTTCCCATTGCGATGGTCAATCTTCCCATTCAGATCAGTATACAGATGGTCAATTTTCCCATTGAAATCCACTTGCAGTTTTTGCTGTCCTTGAAGAATCTGTTCAAGCATGTATTCCATCTTATTCTCTGTGGATTTTGGAGGGATGGGCTGGTATGAAGAGTTCCCGAAATTGCGAGTGTTGTTGGTGCTGAAGTTCCTGTTGTTGTTGTACCCAAATTGCTGACCTTGAAATCCAGAACCACCAACATAGTTAACATCTTCTACTTCATTCTCATCAACAAAGTGGACAGTCTTCTTCGACTTCCCAAGCAAAATATCCAGCTTTGCTTGAACTTCAGCAATCTGAGACGCTTGCTTCTTCCTCTCGAAGTCAGCATTCTTGGTGCTATTGCTAGATGCCAAGTTCTCAATCAGCACGACTGCATCATCTGGATACTTGGTGTTGAAGTTCCCATTACTCGCAGTATCCAGAGCCATATGATACCTCCAATCGATCCCTCTGTAGAATGTGCCCAGCAGCTGAACCTGATTGAACCCATGGTGCGGACAATCCCTCTGATATGACTTGAAACGAATCCAAGCAGCCTTGAGTGCCTCTGTTGGGCCTTGAGAAAATTGAGAGATCTTGTTCCTGAGCTCTTCAGATCTCGCATCATCGTAGAAGCTGCACATGAATGCTTTCTTCGTCTCATCCCATGTAGTTAGAGAATCAGGAGCCAACTGCTTCAGCCCATAAGCAGCGTCTCCACCAAGAGAGTATGGGAAGAGTTTGCAGAACAGGAACTCGTTGGGTACTCCATTTTACTTCATCCAAGTGACCAAGTCCTCGAACCTCTCGATATGATCCATGGGATGCTCATGAGGTAGGCCATGGAAAGGGCTCTGACTTACAAGAGCGTAGTACGCAGGCTTCAGCTCGAAATCGTTCCTCTGAAAAGTTGGGATGCGAATCGCAGATCGATTGGCATAGAACTGATCAGGTCTGTTGTGCTCGCCAAGTGTCCTAGCTCGATCACCTGCAGCATTCCCAACCTTGGCGCGCCCAGCTGGCGCGACAATCTCAATAACAGCAAGAGGGACAACGACATTTCCGGCTTCATCAAGTCGCTGCCCTCCTTCATTGCACACATGACCCTCTTGGCCTCTCAGAATCCCAGCTTCATCAGCTCTTAAAACCACTGGGTTATTCATCCCTGATGTTTGCTTGGTCTTTCTGTTTGTGCGCTCCGCAAGTGCTAGCTGTTCCAGTGACAGTTCAACTAGCTGAGTGCTCTTGTTGCTTCTGGTTTCACGAACATGCATACACCTACAAACAAAACACTAGACAAGGCACGTAAGTAACCAAAAAAAGACGTTGAGTATCGATCGATACTTGAGGGTATCGATCGATATCAACAAAGAAATCGCCGGAGTATCAACCGATACTAGTGAGTATCGATTGATACTGACGGACTTAGTCGAAACTCGACAGCTAAAATCTAAAGGCGAAATTGAGTCCCCAGCAACGGCGCCAACTTTGATATGCTCAAATTAATACCCTAAGATACTAAAGCAGTAGTTGTAAAATATAGTTAGGGGTCGAACCACAAAGACTCACGGAGATCACTCAATAGATTGTATAGCGTCAAATCAAGCTAAGCAAACAGGTGTAATTAAAAGCAGTGCAGAAATTAAAAGAGTTGTAAATCAATGGATGAAATTTAGGCCCAGGGTATTTCTCATGAAATCAATGAATGCAGACTAACTAACTAACAGGATTCAGATTTAGCGCAGTTCTTGAACTCAAATCACTAAGATATAATTAACCAACTGTCGTTGCGAGAATTATCTAAATCTAAATCCTAGGAATTCCAAATCTCTTTGCGAATCCTAAATTCTAAATCAGCTTTAAAGTTCAGGTTTGATATGTTCACAAATCAATTAAACCAAATCTCTTTGCGAATAATCAATTTGCTCACCTAGGTTCTATCAGGTAATTAATCGCACTGTCGTGCCTAATCAATTATCCTAAGATCTAAGTTCCAGATTCGTCAACCTAGAATTAGCTTTGAACAAAACTTAAGCGAATAACTAATTCAGATGGTGAATCCTATAAACTAATCAACCTAACATTCAGAGAAAACTCTTATGAGAAAATCTAAACCTAAAGTGGATTTACTCAGACATGGAGAATGAAACAATCAACATAACTGAATAAATCATCAATAGAATAGAAAGAAGGGTTTAGAGATCTGATCTCGGACGAAGGGAGATTCAGACTTGTCTCTCTAAAACCAAAGTAAATTAAATCATACAAAATAAAGCTTAAAAAGGCATAGCCAACAAATTGGCTGTAAAATCCCTATATATAACCTAAAACACGAGTTGGGCTCTTCTTGTAATTATTAAAGACTTCTGGGCACTTTTGCAATTCTTCAAGTCTTGGAAAACTCGCGGGTCGTGTCTTGCTGCGATGAGTATCGATCGATACCAGGGGGTATCGATCGATGCTTGTCGTTAAATCAGGCACTCAGCAACACGACTTCAGCTTTTGCTCCAAACTGCTCCAGAAAGCTCCAATAATTCCAATAATGCTCCAAACGTGCTAAGACCTGCAAAAGACTCTAAAAGACTCCAAAATACTATAAAGACTCTATTAAAAGGACTTATATCATGGCTTAAATAGGGTAAAAACCATGATATATCAGTAGAATTGGTTTAAGAAGGCAGCTTTGCACTCTTCCCAATTAGTAATAGATCCTGCGGGCAAAGATTTCAACCAACGGTGAGTTTTATCGGCTAAAGAAAAAGGAAAAGCTTACACTTCAAATAATCGGCGGGATCTTTGTTCGTTCTTGTCGTTCCACATATCTCTTCGAATAAATCGATGTGCTCCATCAGATGCTCGGTTGTAACTCCATGAAACTGATTTTGCTTTACCAAAGCAATGATTTGAAATTTGATCTCAAAATTGTTTCCGTTCGGTATAGGAAGTTGTATGGCTACTCGGTTTTGGAAGTGTTGATACGGTACATCAAAATCAGCAATGATGCGGTTACGCGCTTGTCTCCTCGGAGGATTAGTGGGCAGTACAGGACGGTTGGCGTTCACGCCATTAGGAGGAATCGGTGCATTATCTTGAGCATCGTTCCTTGGTGCATCACGATCAATGGGAAGTTGAAGCCTCGGATTTTCAGCATTTCGGTTTGGTTGTGGTTTTCTTCGGGACCGAGATGTGGCTGGTCATTAGCACCATGGACAGCCTCTTGATCTTCCTCGTGATCCGAAAAATTACGGTTATCCTCATGATCTAGTTGATCACGGTTTTGTTGATCTTCCGGGTGGTCGTTTTCGGCCATCTTTAAGTTTCTTTTGAGACTTCGGAGTTCTCTCTCGTTTTTGTCGATATCGTCTAGTAGCGGTATAGTTCCTCTATGAGTTCTCCTAGTGTGCATGCACCTTAGAACAAAAGACAAAGATAAAGGAGAATGTCAAAAGAACAACAAAGAACTTGAAAATCAAAAGTGTCTAGAGCAGAAATTAGAATATGAAATCAAACAAGCTAAACTATCCCCGGTGATATGCTCAAATTAATACCCAAAAAAGTACTAAAGCAGTTGTTGCAGTATATCAGGGGTCGAACACAAGAACTCAGAGAAATCGCACAATAGATTGTATAGTATCGAATCAAGCTAAGCAAATAAGGTGAAACAAAAACAATAAGCAGTAAACGAGTTGTAAATTCAATGGAGAGAATATAGGCCTAGGTTATTTCTCTGGAAATCAATGAATGCAGATTAACTAATTAACAGGATTCATATTCAGCGTGGTTCTTGAACTCAAATCACTAAGCTATAATTAACCAACTGCCGTTGCGAGACTTATCTAAATCTAAACCTCAGAATCCCAAATTTCTTTGCAAATTCCTAAGAATAAATCAGCTTTAATTTCAGGTTTGATATATTCACAAATCAATTAAACCAAATCTCTTTGCGAATAATCAATTTGCTCACCTAAGGTTCTATCAGGTAATTAATCGCACTGTCGTGCCTAATCAAATTTTCTAAGATCTATGTTCCAGATTTGTCAATCTAGAATTAGCTTTGAACACAACCTAAGGCGAAGAACTGATTCAGATAGTGAATCCTAATAAACTAATCAACCAAACATTCAGAGAAAACCCTTATGAGAAAACCCTAAACCTAAAATGGATCTACTCAGACATGGAGATTGAAGCAATAAACATGTTTGAGTAAATCATCAAATAAAATTGAAAGAGTAATAAGAGAATTCGAAATCTTCTCTCGGACGAACAAAGTTTCAGACTTGTCTCCCTTCAAAAGCTCTCTCACAAATCCAGAATAAAATAAAGCGTAGCCAACAAACTGGCTGTAAAATCCTATTAAATAACATAAATCACGTTTTGGGCCTTCTTGTAAGTATTAAAGTCTTCTGGACCAAGTTGCAATTCTTCAACTCTTCATAAGTCGCGGCACGTGTCTTGCTGTGGAGAGGTATCGATCGATACTAGGCAGTATCGATCGACACTGATCGTGAAATTGGGTACTCAGCAACACGAACTTCTGCTTAGCTCCAGTATGCTCCAAAAAGCTCCAGTTTCTCGAATTATGCTCCAAACGTGCTAAAACCTGTAAAAGACTCCAAAATACTAGAAAGACTCTATAAAACGGACTTATATCATGGCATAAAAGGGGTAAAAACCATGATATATCACCCGGCAACGGCGCCAAAAACTTGACACACCGGGAATTAACCCCGGCGTGGGGTTTTACCCTTTATATATAATCCGCAAGTGCACAACACAAGAATTACTACTTAGGGATCGAATCCACAGGGATAGACGTTGTCCAATTTCTAATGAGTTCTAACTTATGTCTAGACTAAACTAAGCAGGGCAGTAGCTTACTAACTATTTTGTCGAGGTTGTGAATCAATTAAACGAGGTGTTGGGCAATCCAGAATTTTCTAGGGTTTATGGCTAATTTTTACGAGGAGATTTCTAGGATTTCTAAAGCGACTTTTTGTCGTCTTTGGATTCTTGAACTTGGAACACGTATGCTGCGTGTAGTCTATTACCGTAATCCTACACACCTACTCACCTCTGTACTCGGACGGTAGCTTCCGACTCCACCCGCGCAAGAAGTGAATGATACTCTCAAGGTCGTTTACGCCCACAATTCCTCCGTAAGTATACTTCTGAAATCTTACGACGGATATGCTCGTCTACCCTAGGTCAAGCGATTAGATACAACACTTCTGTGGCTCTAAAACACCTAATATCGATTGCTAAGACGGTTAGTCAAGCAACGCATTAACAACAAGGATATAACGAAGAACCCTAATCAATCGGTATCTTAGACTAAAAACCTAATAAGAAATTGAACCTTAAGCTCCCTTTCAAATCCCTATACCCAAGAAGGAGATTACTCAGCCATAGCTGAGGTAATAATATTCAATAAATCAAATAAAAACAGTAAGTAAAAAAGGATGAAGAAAGCTTCTCTATCGAAGAACACGAATCGATAATCCTTTTCTCCAAACCAAAGAAAACAAGTGCATAATGCACAAGAGCTTCGCTTCTGCCTTCAAGCGTGAGAATAATATAACGTGTATGTCTAAGAGGCATAAAATAAGTATTTATAGAGCTAATCTCGTTTAGGGTTTGATGGGAAAAAGACGGTTTTGGCGTCGGGTGAAGAAATAATTCGGTTTGGTCGCGCAGCGAGCTGGCTACGGGTCTGTCGTCTCTGCCCGCGGCGAAATGGCTTCTGGCCATGGTGAACTAGTGCTTGGCCGCGGGTCCAGCTCCTCCAGGCGCGGCGGCTTCGTCTTCGGGGTAGCTTCATCTGCCTTCAGTGCTTCGAGTGTATTTAAGGATCCAACCATTGGATTGCCTCCAATCCAATTGCAATTAAAACCTTTTTGTCTCTACTTTGTTGTGTCCAAATTTGTGGATGATCAGACGGCGAAAAGGTCTCCATTAGCTGCAAGACTTCTTGAAGGTCCGAGTTTATCTGTACTTTTGTCTCCGTACTTTTGTTCCGAAATTCACTCATTTATTACGAGTTACCTGAAACGTCTTTCAAATCTCTAAAATATGAAAATCATTTGAAAACCTTTGAAAACGGAGTTAAAACACCTGCAAAAGAATATGAAAGTGATCCATTAAAATGGTCAAAAACCGGTGTTATCAATTCACACACCAACTGTGTCTCGTTCTTCATGGATCGGAAACTGGCACGGACCAACTACTCTCAAGGACGCTATGAGTCTCCTTACTACCGAGATGATCCTTTTGCGTCTCCTTTTGTCAACTCTCAACAAAACTCTCACCATCATTTCTCGGACCATCACCTTTTCAACTAAAGATTAGCTTGCGTTTGGAGTGACTCAACGTGATGCTAAATCTATACCTTGATTGTCAAGTGGTGACCGAAGAGGCCATGATCAAGAAGCTAGACATAATCTACACCGAATTCAACAAGAAGTTCGATGATCTTTCTGCCCACGTCATCACACTCGAGGAACATACCCTATAAGATGCTGCTGCTGTCAAAGAGAATACGAAAATCATGGAAGAAGAGCAGACCGAGCAAAAAAATGACATCATTCAAAATTCAATGGAGATTCGCGAATCAAAGCAAGAGATCAAGGAGATAAGTGAATTTACCTCTTGGTACAGAGAAAGGACAGATGATTAACTCCAAGAAATCGAATCATGCCTCAGCATACTCGAGTACAAGGCTAGAGAAACCGACGTTACGGTTAGTCACCTATCCGACACTCGAAAGACGACCAAAGTTTGTTTGGAGAAACTTTTTAAAGATCATGACGAGCATTCCACAACACTTGATGTTCTTGTCGCTGACTTAGAAGAGAAGCCCAATGACTTCCTAGAACACAAAAAATACCAAAGGAGACGAAGAAAACGACGAACCGGACAAGTCCCCACAGACTCCTCTCACCGCAGTCGCAGCCCCTCCAGCCGCGACCAAGCCTCCTTTTGCTGTGGGTGCAACTCTTCGACCCGCGACCGAGCTGCATTCTGCCACACCTCCGGCCCCTCCTGCCGCGACCATCTCCCGCTCACCTCTACTTGGACCTCTTTTGTCCCGAACACCAACCTTCGAGCAAGCCGTCTTCTCCATTGACTCCCAAGCTTTAACAAACCCTCCAAGCAACTGGGAACCAGACTCCATTTCACCTTGCAATATGGTTCGGTCTATTCAATCATCCGAGGAAATTGAGGAACAATACTCCGAAGAAGAAGATCCAAGGTTGTTCTTCCGCGAATCTTATTTTAGTTTGATGTATGGCTCATCCTTTGAACCAACACCTCTTGCAATTCCAATACCTGAGGAGACAAGAACACAAAGCATCACCCGAGAGAGATTGATCGAGTTCAACGACTTTGTGAAATCAATCTCGATGGGCGTCTCTTTCGAAGAAGTTTGGGAAAGAGGACCTCTATACGCTTTCTTCCGCTACAGCAAGAAGAGCAAGGAGGACATTCGCACTTCTTTCAGGAGAGCGAGGCATTCATCAACGCTTTATGCCGCTTCTTACGCTATTCGTATATTTTATCCCGAGAAACACAAAAGTTGCCCGAACAAGATTAGCTTTGAAAAGTTAGAGGAATTCAATAGCGTGGTTCGAAATCTACCTCGAGGAACCACGTTTTCTAGAGCGTGCATGGACCACATGATTGGTCACTTTTTTGTGAAAGCAAAGAATCCATCTCGGAGATAGAAGATCTCTTTGCAAATGCTATGAACGGAAAAGTCGTTCGAAGTCTCCATCAGATTCAAGAGCATGGGCATTTCTAATCACTTGCAACATCTGTGGAGTCAAGTTTAAAGACATTCTTTGTGACTCCGGAGCCTGCTTCTTTTCGTGCCACATTTTTCCCTATTGTTTTGTTTTTACGTTACTTCTTTCTAGTCTTTGTTCCTTACTTTCGAGATTGATGAATAGGTTCTCTACGGACATCGTTCTTATAGTTGAGAGACTCTTTCACCAATATCCTATTTTATTTAATCATGTCTTTTAATTCCATTATGTGCGAGTAGTTTAATCGTTGGATTTAAAGGGATTATCGAGGGGACTTCTATGTTCGGTAAGGATTTCACATGGTAAAATCCTAGCCGATTTCTAGACCTCTTTCTTATAGATCGTTGTTAATGCATGAATCTAGCGTCATGAACTAGAGGTTGATTCATAGGTGTTAAAGAACCACCATAAGTGCTGAATCTAAATGCCCGAATTGTTCATCTATAAGAGTGTGTCGCATCGTAAGATACGAAAGTATACTTGCGGAGTGCCGTGAACTAAGAAGAACCAACGCGAACAGCACACACTACAAGAAAACAGCGTTTTAGCGACTACATAAACAGTCGTAATGTAGTCCGTAAAACTGTTTTACCGACTACATTACGACCACGTTACGTAGTCGTAAATGTCTAGTCGCAAAAACACGTAGTCGGTAATTAGTCGCTCATTTACGACTACTTTGCGACTTTGTTGCGATGACAGTAAGTAATCGCAAACCAGTCGCACATCAGTCGTAATATATGCGACCATGTACCGACTACATTAACGACTAACATGCGACTAACGTACGCCTATATATTATGTCGTGTGGAAGTCGTTTGGTGTAGTCGTTAAAGAGTCATGAAATGTTGCGACTATTTGCCGAATCATAAGCGTCTAAATTAGCGACTGATTTGCGACTAATATGTTCACAGAATATAGATTTTGTCATCGTTTTACGACTGTTTTGCGACTGATTTGCGACTTTCTAGCGACTGAGTTGCGACTACATAGCGACTGATTTTATCAACGAAATTCAAAATGGTGATACTGTACCCAATTTGTATTACCTAGCAATTTGGAAATCATATACAAACTAATAAAAAGAATACTGGAAATTTAAAATGAAAGAAACCTACATTAATAAAGAAACATTAATATATATTATACATTGTTTTAGCATATCAAATACAAACCAATACAAAAA
This sequence comes from Eutrema yunnanense, assembly GCA_002933935.1. Lineage (NCBI taxonomy): Eukaryota > Viridiplantae > Streptophyta > Magnoliopsida > Brassicales > Brassicaceae > Eutrema > Eutrema yunnanense. The sequence continues at coordinate 191,176 of PKML01058140.1, read as the reverse complement.
AAGGTCCAATGTTCAAAACATGAAATAAAATGACAGCTTAGGGTGTAGAATCATGCTGCCAACTTATCTTGCAGGGATTGTAATGATGAAGATGTTACTTCGAACTTGCGTTTTCCACCAACATGAGACTCTGCGAGGCTTCCTATTCCATATGGTCTGCCTCTGTCATCCGTGTACGTTGACTGCATAAATAAAACCAAGATTTATAAAACCAGATGACAGAAAACCAAAAGATAATATAGATTTCGTATTTAACTGAAGAAAGAGATCGTTGTATTCCTATGTGGTTAGCTCTCGCTGTTGCGACCTACCGTCTGAAATTTCAGGCCCGATCTCTTGCATCTTAGCTTGCAAGTTCTTCTCATAATTTTACGCGATCCTCTCAGCCTTCAGATCAACAAACGTACCATCATATTTTGTGTGAGTTTTCACAAAAACCTCACTGATACTAACCGGTCTGCCCAATTCGTCTTCCTGAAAATGTAACATATAAATTTGTTACATAATAGAAAGTTGCAGAAGTATTAGATATAGAAATTACACTTACCATTTCTTGTTGGATTTGGTGATATGACATTTGGCCTGATAAGTGTTTGTGCACACCAAGGCCTTTACGGTCAGATTTCCGAGCAGCGGATGTGGTCTGAGACCTCTCTTTAGCTTCGTCAGTGTCCCATTTCTCTGCCATTGTTGTCCACAGTGTTGGGTTAATCCAGGGTGGTCGCTTCCGAGAAGTCCTCGCGGTGCTTACTGATATGCTCAAATTAATACCCTATTTAGATACTAAAGCAGTTGTCGTAGTACAGCTAGGGGTCGAACACAAGGACTCACAGAAACACACAATAGATTATATAGGTGAGAATCACGCAAAGCAATCAATGGTATTAAAAGACAAAATGTAAATTAAAACGGTTGTGAATTCAATTGGAGAAAGGCTAGGTTTAGGGTATTTCTCAGGGAATCACTGAATGCAGATAAACTAACTAACATGATTCAGATTTAGCACGGTTCTTGAACTCAAATCTCTATGGTATAATTAACCAACTCTCGTTGCGAGAATTATCTAACTCTAAATCCTAGGAATTCCAAATCTCTTTGTGAATCCTAAAGTCTAAACTAGCTTTTATTTCGAGTTTGATTTGTTCACAAAACAACTAAACCAAATCTCTTTGCGAATAGTTATTTTGCTCACCCTAGATTCTATCAGGTAATTAATCGCACTCTCGCGCCTAATCAATTATCTTAAGATCTAAGTTCTATGTGATCAATCCAGAATTAGCTTTGCAAACAACATATGGTGAAGAACTAATTCAGATAATAAATCCTAATAATAAATCAACCTAGCATTCAGAGAAAACCCTATTGAGAACCCTGAACCTAACAAGGGATCTACTCAGACATGGAAATTGAAGCAATAAATATGTTTGAATAAATCATCAAATAAAATAGAAAGAGTAACAAGAGAGTTCGAAATCTTCTCTCGGACGAACAAAGTTTCAGACTTGTCTCCCTTCAAAAGCTCTCTCACAAAACCAAAGTAAAATAAGCATAGCCATCAAAGTGGTTGTAAAACCTAATTAAATAGTCTAAACACGAATTGGGGTCTTCTTGTAAATATTAAAGTATTATGGGCAAGTTCTGCAATTCTTATAACTTCATTAAAAGACGCGACTTGTAATCTGCTTTGATGGGTGTCGATCGATACCAGGGGGTATCGATCGATACTTGACGCTTCGATTAGGCACTTAGTCACCAGACATCAGTTTCGCTCCAAAATGCTCCATAAAATTCCAATATCTCCAATAATGCTCCAAATGTGCTAAAACCTGTAAAAAAACTCTATAATAGAATAAAGACTCGATAAAACGGACTTATATCATGGCTTAAACGGGGTAAAAACCATGATATATCAACTCCCCCCAGACTTAGCATTTGCTTGCCCTCAAGCAAATAGAAGACTAAACCAGAGAAAGAGGTTTGAAAACGTAGAGACTCACCTGTTCTTGAAACATTGCAATGACCAATTTCCCAAACACCCAAATGTCACATAACCAGCTTTTTGATCTAACCACCATGTACTTCTCCGTAGACATTCGCAGCTTTCCAGACTACACACATTATTTCACATCATTGTTCAATCAAGCCATCCTCGCCAATTCCATCGCTGTGATTAACATCAAGAGCCTTCTAGATTCTTTCCCATACAATATCATAACAAGGAACCACCCTTTTCACACTTTTTGGTATTATTTCTCTCCCCCAGACTTATTTCTTATCATGTTCTTTCTTTTATTTTCAGCTTTGCATATACACATCAAGGTATGAGACGTCAGTATTGATGGTGTTAGCCACCTAATCCCCGGTTCTTCCCTCTCAACGTATCAAAGGATGTAGGCAAATAATGGCATCATAGGAAAATCCTAGCCTCGCTTCCAATCCTCTGTGTGATCATTCCCTCTCGAGTAGAATAATGGGATCGCTGGAAATTTTCCTAACCCTCTACTCAGAAGAAAATCATATCATCTTTTAATGCATCTATTTAATTAACTTGTAATCAGGGAGAGAAATACCGTTATTTTCAAACACATGGGTTCCTTTGTCATACACGAATGAGAAATCAAGCTCTATGGATACTAACCACATTGATGAAGTGCAAAAATTTGACTCAGGTTTTAAGGAACTTTGCTGGAAACATGAGTGTCTTCTAGTCAACCGGCAGCCTTTGGATTTTTCATTAGTCGATCTAGAGCTGATTCTGTAACAATGGTCACTTAGAAGCAAGGTCAAATCAGTAGATTCAAGAAAAAGTTCACAGTCTCAGACAAAATTTTGACTCAATAAAACGACGAATGACTCAAAAACGGACTGACTCTAAGAAAAACAAAAACAAAGTCAGTGACTACCTCCCCCAGACTTAAATAACACTGTCCCCAGTGTTATCTAGCCTAGAGTTGGTGAACGAAAACAAATGAACAGAGTGGATTATGAAAAATCAGAAACCGTACCTTTACAGGGTATCGATCGATACTGGCATGTATCGATCGACACCAACCGTATGTCGACACACTGATTGCAAATCAGGAGTGTAGAGTCGCTTAACCAGAGAAAGCATTCCATTGTGTTAGATGTTAGCACTGTTAGGAACACTCAAAAACAGGTTAAAAGCAACATGGTAGATCAAACATAAATGCAAAGAAGTTCAAATGCAAAAACAAATACTGACATAAGTTCAACAGAAAAGAAAAATAAAAGAAAAAGAAAGAAAAATACAAACGTGAAGACAGAGAAGACTAATCATGCGTCTCCTCAGAATCGCTCTCATGGTCAGCAGCAGCAGCCGTATGTGAAGGTCCAGGCTGGGACGACGGATCAGCATCCGTGTCAGTCGTGCAATGGCAGCGAACAGCAGCCCAGATGCTCTTTATGCTTGCTATCATCAGTCTCTGGAAAGCAGCTGGCTCCATCGGGACATTCGTGTCGTCAAGCCAATGTAGCTCAGGAATAGGCGGGCACGGTGCTGCCTGTGTACGTCCTCTTTGACGTGAAGTAGATGGGATGTCAGCAGCAGGTGGACGAACCAGTTGTCGAGTCGCTGGAATCGGAGTCAACAGCTCTGCAGAAGGCTCAAAACGAAGCAGAGCAGGATCCTCAGAGGTGTCTGTCAGATCTCTGTCAAGTAGCTGCACCAGGAAGCTCCCATCAGATCTGTTAAGAATCCACTTCCTCCCGGTCTTCAACCACTTAAGGTTCCTCAGATGAGCCTCATCCATATACCGACGCGCAGTCACGATCCTGCAGCTCGTAGTACTGATCCTGAGGTGCTGGAAGATAGGTGTCAGAAGACTACCAACTGACTCCTTCTTCGTGCTCGTCCCGGTGAATGGTTTGGTCTTCAAAGAGACCAAATGATTCGCAAAAACAGCCCCAAGGTTATCATCCTCAAGCTCGGGCCAATCGAAATCCTGCTCAAGGATGATGTTCCTGACAGCCAGAAACAGAAGTAGAAGCTCATATACTCTCATCTTGTTAGGCTCCATCTTGCACATGAAAGTAGTGCTCAGGATCCTGACAAAACAACGCAGGACCGAATGTCGTATGTCCATCTGAGTGGACGTCTTAGACTCATAGACACGGTTCCCAAACCGTGCCCCAAATCCACGCATGTCAGGATGGGCAGCAGGAAGAGCAATCCTCCTGCGATCCCGGCGAAACCCATAGAGATCGCAGAGATCAGGGAGTGGAATCCTATACCTCACTCCGCGAGCCATGAAGGACAAGCTACCACCCTGTGCGTCTCGCAGAAGCTCATCTGAATAGCTGACGCAAGCTGTCGCCATAAACTGATGAACCAAGTCCGGGTAGAGGTCATGCTGCTGTATAGCCATGTGACCAAAACCAACTCGCTCAAGCAGACGAGCCAAATCTGTGTCGAGACCCAGCTAGTGCAAAAAAAGACCATCCACAAACTTGGTAGGCTCGATGGTAACACCCAACCACGCGTTATAGAACAGCTTGTCGAAGTCGTCCCACTCCTCAGAAATGGGTCTAAACGCGGTGTTATCACTCAAGGCATACGCCTTCTCCTGTCCATCCCAATCTCTTTCGCAGACTATCTTGGTACCCTCTCGTCTAGGCCAAGGGTTCGGCCGGTGTGCTGGAGGGGCAGAAGGAAAACCAGCGGACCGAGGAGTAGGGTTCATAGGTGGAGGTGGTGGTGCAGACTGTGTGGCTGAAGTTGGGGAAGCTCTGCGTAACGCACTACCCGGAAGCTCATCTTCTTCTGTCTCTCCATTAAAGATAACCCCGTAATTGTCACGGCCCTGGGCAGTGCTCACGAAACCTGTTCGTCAATATTCACCATCCCAATACTTAACCCTCTCATCCAGCTTGTACGTTATCGAGGACTGGCTAGAGCTCGACGTACGGAGAGCGCGGATAGAATGCTCGTTTACTAACAGGCTGGTGGTGGGTTGATTAACCGGCACGACTCTGTAGCGGTTGTTGTCAAGATAAGCTTTAACCACTACGTCAACCCATTTCGATGAGATTCTTGCTTCGACTCGCTCATTCACCTTAAATGTCCTCGTCTAATCTAAGTCCTTGCTCTCTTTGTTGCAGACATATGAAATCAGAGGCAAACAAACAGTCCCACATAAACCAAACATCTCTCAGATCATCACTAGCAAAATCGCATAATCAGGTATGAGGGTATCGATCGACACCTTAGGGTATCGATCGATACCCTGAAGTAATATCAGTTTATCGACACGTAAAATCCCAAATCATCAATCAATGAAAAACAAGGCAATTTAAAGGCAAGGATTGGTTCGAAACTACCCTAGAACAACTCAGCAAACGACATGCATCGAGAAAAACAAGTTGTAAGGAGTGGAATTTCACAAACCTATAACCTAAAAATCGGATTGAAAAAGTGGAATTTCGAGATCATACCTTTGTTGGATTAAGAAACAAGTGCTAGAAACGAATAGAGGATGAAATTCTAATGAATTCATACACTTAAATTGCTTAATTTGGTGAAGATTTGAAAAAGTTGGGGTTTGAGAGAGAGATATGCGGCGGTATCGAACGATGAGGGATTGTGAGGAAGAAGACAAAACCGTAGGGTTTTAAGGAAACTTACCTGGCCGCGGAGCATCGATCGATACCCAGAGGTATCGATCGACACTTGCCATTTTTGGTCGATACTGGATGGTGTCGATTGATACTTGTGCTCCTTTTTACGACACTTGGTATCGATCGACACAGACTGGTGTCGATCGATACTCCTCGTTGAAATTTGCTTCACGTTTGACACAAAACACAAAACCAAAAATCAAAAACAAATGAAAATAAAAACGTATGTACAGACTCACCGATGGGTTGCCTCCCATCAAGCGCTTGTTTACAGTCACGAGCTTGACTTTACGGACGATCAGTCGGAAGGAAGTAGGGAACTCACTCCCATGCAAGTCCCACAACTAGACACTTCCAAACTCAAAGTTTTGCGCAGCATACGCTCAATAAACTCTTGCCCTTTCTCTTTCATCTCTGGAGTTAGGATGATTATGGCCTTAGAGAACGGTTTCGAGCGTCCTTTGCACTTCACCTTGTACTTGATCGAATCTCCATCACTCTTCTGAGGGGTTAAGGTGACATATGTAGCGCTCTCGAAGCTTTTGTCCTTCACCTTCTTCTTTGCCTTAGTCTTTTTGATGACTTTCTTGGAGATGATAGGAGGATGATTCGGAGCTTCTATGACAGTTGGCACAACATCAGGCTCGTCCAAAAGATCAACCATCAATGTTTCTCCTGCACCAACGGGGATGCAAGATATCTGTGGGGGAGTTCTTTTAGAGGGGGTGGTTTCGTAGGAGACCTGTTCGTCAATGTACAAGAATGAAATCTTCCTACTGGGTGTGTCCATAACTGCACCAGCAATAGCCATGAACGGTCTTCCAAGAATCAAAGGCGTGCTAGACCTTACATGCATCTCCACAACCTGAAAATCAGTAGGAACCATACAGTCCCTTACCTTAACCATCAAGTCATGGATTGTACCGTACGGAACAGATGTGGAAGAGTTCGCGAATGTGAGAGGCATCTGAGTAGATCGTATGTCATCGATCTTAAGCTTCTCTGCAAGTGCCTTTGAAATGAAAATTTCCCTGGGTCTTTCCTCTTAGTCAACCGCTTCAGTGGAGGCGGTAGACTTCTTGATTTCAACTCCAGAGATGGAGCATGGAACTGATAATCTCTTCCTCAGTTTCTCTGCAATCCCGGAAGTGACTCAGCAGAGGCATGTACTCTAGAGCTTCTTCGAAGGTATGTGTGAGTGGAATTCTTCGTACCATCTTCTCAAAGCCACGCAGCTACTTTGGAGAAATGGGATCTCTGAGGTGTTTAGGCAGACGAGGATCCAGTTTCTTAGGCTTGTAGACACGTCCCTCAACCATCTCTGGTTTCTTCACGATCTCCGGTTTAGCATCCGCGGGGTATCAATCGATACAAGGGGGGTGTCGATCGACAAAAAGCTCATGGGTTGGTTCTTCAGGTTAGCATCGAGCGATACCAGCGGTGGTATCGATCAATACTGACGAGTTAGGTTCGGAATCACTTTCTTTAAGGTTTTCGAGATCTCATGCACCTCTCAAGGTGATGGAATTGACATACTCCTTCTGTGCCTGAGTCGTCTTTCCTTTGACAGCTGCTGCAGTCTGAGCTACCTGCGTTTCCAGCATCTTCTGATGAGTATTAAGAGCATTGATCCTTCCACTCAGATCCTTGTACACATCATCGATCTTTCCGTTGAGATTCACAGTGAGCTGCTGCTGTCCTTGAACCACATGTTCAAACATAGCCTCGATCTTGCTATCTGGGAGCCTAGCAGGTGCAGGCTGATAAGATGAATTTCCAGAGTTTCTGTTGTACCCACTGTTCTGAGGTGATCTCTGACTAAACTGATTCGACCCTCCTTGCTGCGAGTTGTTGTTGTTGAAGCTTCGGTTGTTGTTGAATTGATTTCTCTGACCTTGAAAACCAGAACCACCAATGTAGTTAACATCCTCTACTTCATCCTCGTTGAAAAACCTCGACATCTTCAGCAAAGTGAACAGCCTTTTGCGTCTTGCCCATCAGAAGATTGTGCATAGAATCCAACTTGGCTTGAACATCAGCAATATGTGAACCATCCATGTTACCAGCTAGCTTCTTCCGCTCAAAATCAGCATTCTTGGTGCTATTACTAGACGCCAAGTTCTCAATCAGTACATAGTCTTCATCAGGATTCTTGGTGTTGAAGTTTCCATTGCTCGAAGCATCCAAAGTCATCTGATACCTCCAATCGAGCCCTCTGAAAAAGAATCCCATCAACTGAACATCAGAGTATCCGTGATGTGGACAATCTCTTTGATACGATCTGAATCTCGTCCAAGCAGCCTTGAACGCCTCAGTAGGTCCTTGAGAAAACTGGGAGATCTTATTCCTCAGATCCTCAGATCGTGCATCATCATAGAAATTGTTCAGAAAAGCAGTCTTAGTTTGATCACAGGTAGTCAGCGATCCAGGAGTCAACTGCTTCACCCAGTAAGTTGCTTCTCCACCAAGTGAGTATGGGAAAAGCTCGCAGAAGAGGTAGTCGTAGGACACTCCATTGCTCTTGATGCTAGTGACCAAGTCCTTGAACCTCTCAATGTGATCCATGGGATGTTCGCTGGAAATACCATGAAAAGGGTGCTGACTCACAAGAGTGTAGTATGCAGGCTTCAACTCAAAGTCATTCCTCTGATAAGGTGGAGGACGAATCGCAGAGCGATTCGCGTAAAACTGGTCAGGTCTGTTGCACTCACCAATCGTCCTACCACAATTAACCATAGCGTTCTCAGCATTCACTGCGTTTGCGTTCCCAGCGACATTCCCAGCGACAACAGGAGCAGGTGGAATGAGGTTCCCCTCTCCATCCAGACGTTGTCCTCTCTCGTTGCACAAACGACCCTATGGGTCCCTGTAAGCACCAGCTTTATCTTGAACCAACTCCACTTGATTGTTGTTCATCTTTGTTGGTTTCTTTGCTTTTCAGTTTGCGCGTTCCACAAGGGCTAGCTGCTCCAATGACAGTTCAACTTGCTGAGTGTTCTTGTTTCCTCTGGTTTTGTGATTAGGCATACACCTGAAAACAGAAGTCAAGAACGTAAGTAATCAGTAACACGATGAGTATCGACCGATACCAAGTGGTGTCGATCGATATCAACAAAAAGAAAACGGCGAGTATCGACCGATACTAGATAGTATCGATCGATACCGTCGAACTTAGTCGAATTTCTCAGATTAAAATCTAATGGCGAATTGAGTCTCCGGCAACGGCGCCAAATTTGATATGCTCAAATTAATACCCTATTTAGAAACTAAAGCAGTTGTCGTAGTACAGCTAGGGGTCGAACACAAGGACTCACAGAAACACACCATAGATTATATAGGTGAAAATCACGCTAAGCAATCAATGGTATTAAAAGACAGAATTTAAATTAAAACGGTTGTGAATTCAATTGGAGAAAGGCTAGGTTCAGGGTATTTCTCAGGGAATCACTGAATGCAGATAAACTAACTAACAGGATTCAGATTTAGCGCGGTTCTTGAACTCAAATCACTATGGTATAATTAACCAACTTTTGTTGCGAGAATTATCTAAGTCTAAATCCTAGGAATTCCAAATCTCTTTGCGAATCCTAAAGTCTAAACCGGCTTTTATTTCGAGTTTGATTTGTTCAAAAAACAACTAAACCAAATCTCTTTGCGAATAGTTATTTTGCTCACCCTAGATTCTATCAGGTAATTAATCGCACTCTCGCGCCTAATCAATTATCCTAAGATCAAAGTTATAGGTGATCAATCCAGAATTAGTTTTGCAAACAACCTATGGTGAAGAACTAATTAAGATATTAAATCCTAATAATAAATCAACCTAGCATTCAGAGAAAACCCTATTGAGAACCCTGAACCTAACAAGGGATCTACTCAGACATGGAAATTGAAGCAATAAACATGTTTGAATAAATCATCAAATAAAATAGACAGAGTAACAAGAAGGTTCGAAATCTTCTCTCGGACGAACAGAGTTTCAGACTTGTCTCCCTTCAAAAGCTCTCTCACAAAACCAAAGTAAAATAAGCATAGCCATCAAAGTGGCTGTAAAACCTAATTAAATAGTCTAAACACGAATTGATGTCTTCTTGTAAATATTAAAGTCTTCTGGGAAAGTTCTGCAATTCTTCAAACTTCATTAAAAGACGCGACTTGTAATCTGCTTCGATGGGTGTCGATCGATACCAGGGGGTATCGATGTCGATCGATACCAGGGTCGATCGATACCAGGGGGTATCGATCGATACTTGACGCTTCGATTAGGCACTTAGTCACCAGACTTCAGTTTCGCTCCAAAATGCTCCATAAAACTCCAATATCTCCAATAATGCTCCAAATGTGCTAAAACCTGTAAAAGACTCTATAATAGAATAAAACTCGATAAAACGGACTTATATCATGGCTTAAACAGGGTAAAAACCATGATATATCACTTACCATATCCTTCATTCGCCTTTGACAAATCCTCTTGAAATATTTTTGAACAACCCCTGAGATTAAGGGATTCCATGTGTGGGTTTTCTACAAGACAAGTAGATGGTGTTACTGGACAGAATAGAAAGAAAGACATATATGAAATTTGGAGGAGAGAAATGCTTACCGCGAACTCGACGAAGTATCTTTCCTGTCTATCGCGAGGCACAACAGTCCAACTGTAGTGTGGACCATCAAACTTGTTTGTGAAAATCTTGGTGATCTTTCTTGTCAGCTTTCCCTTGTCACGGCCAAACCGAGACAGAGACAAATAAGTACCTCAACAACAACACAAAAACCAAGCCAGACAGAGAGAGAAATAAATGCCTCAACAACAACACAAAATTCAAACTAAGCAAAACATGATGTCAGAATTAACCACATATCAGAAAAGATATGAATCGCAAACTATGAGCTTAGTCTACCAAACAAAAATCAAGCCAGACAGAAGCATAATATGCCTGATCAGACCAAACAAGAACTTACATTAGAAACGAATTGACACTATGTAATTGCTTAGTCTACCAAACAGAGAATTGATCCTGGTGAGCTCTTTAATGACCATTATCCTTGCAAGATATACAGTCATGTTATATGGAAATTCAAACCAAGATATACAAACGGTTTATATCCATTCCAAACACAAAAACCATTCCAAACACAAAAATCATATTCCAAACACAACAGAAAAGAGACTTCTATGAAGACCGAGATTTGGTCTAACCATATCCACACACATAAACATCATCAATTCCACACACATAAATCATACATCATCAATTCCAAACACAAAAATAATTCTACTAACAAACTATAAACTAGCCTCTTGACATGAAATCGAATTCAGACATGAATTGATAGAAACTTACCAAGTGGTGTTTGGCGGCTGAGGGCGTGACGGAGACAGCACAGTCGTATAGTCATGCCGGTTAGGCACCCTTAGCAGCACCTCAAGCACTATACGTTTCTCTTCCTGAAGATCGGCCTCAATATCTTCATTGTCGTCAATCGGACCAGCTTCGAAGTCGTTGGAGATGTGAGCGTGAGACGAATGATTACTATTACCCTCTGATTTATAATTAGGTTTTAGCTTTATAATTAGGTTTAGCTTTATAATTAGGTTTGGTCTAACCATATCCACACACATAAACATCATCAATTCCACACACATAAAGCCCCAAAACGTGTTTTAGCTTTATAATTAGGTTTTTCAGCCACTTTGGTGGCTACGCTTTCTTTACGCTTTCATTACTCTTGATTCTACTTTGGTTCTTGGAGAGACAACTATGAACTCCTGTTTCTTATTTCTTTCTTTGATGATCTATTCAATCATGTTGTTTTCATTCTCCATGTCTGAGTAGATCCACTTTAGGTTCAGGGTTCTCATAAGGGTTTTCTCTGAATGCTAGATTGATTAGTTGATTAGGATTCACCATCTGAATTAGTTCTTCGCCTTAGGTTGTGTTCAAAGCTATTTCTACGTTGACGAACCTAGAACTTAGATCTTAGGATAATTGATTAGGCGTGAGAGTGCGATTAATTACCTGATAGAACCTAAGGTGAGCAAAATAACTATTAGCAAAGAGATTTGGTTTAGTTGTTTTGTGAACAAATCAAACTTGATCTAAAAGCTGGTTTAGACTTTAGGATTCGCAAAGAGATTTGGAATTCCTAGGATTTAGGCTTAGATAGTTTTCGCAACGAGAGTTGGTTAATTATACTTTAGTGAATTGAGTTTAAGAACCGCGCTAAATCTGAATCCTGTTAGTTAGTTTATTTGCATTCATTTATTTCTTGAGAAATACCCTGAACCTGTCTTTCTCCGAATCTACTTACAACTTATTTAATTTACGTCTTGTTTTTAATTACATCTTTTGGTTTAGCTTAATTCTCATCTATATAATCTATTGTGTGATTCCGTGAGTCTCTGTGGATTCGATCCCTAAGTATTACAACCGACACTTCTTTAGTACTTTTAGGGTATTAATTTGAGCATATCAAATTTGGCGCCGTTGCCGGGGACTCAATTCGCCATTAGATTTTAGTCTGAGAATTTTGACTAAGCTCGTCGGTATCGGTCGATACTCGCCGTTCTCCTTTTGTTGATATCGATCGACACCACTTGGTATCGGTCGATACTCATCATGTTTTTTGTTACTTACGTTTCTGACTCTTGCTTTCAGGTGTATGCCTAATCGTGAAACCAGAAAGAGCAAGAGCACTCAGCTAGTTGATCTGTCACTTGAGCAGCTAGCACTTTTGGAACACACAAACAGAAGAGCAAAGAAGCCAGCAAAGATGAACAACAATCAAGTGGAGTTAGTTCAAGATGCAGCTGGTGCTTACAGAGACCAAGAGGGTCGGTTGTGCAATGAGAGAGGACAATGATGTGTCCATAATTTGCATAGTTTAAGCATGCACATCATGTAGGTTTTAGATCATTTACTTGGATCTTCATGGCATTTCATACTTGTTTTGTCCCATTTGGAGTATTAGGAGCTGCATTAGGTCCTAGTGAGTCTTTTGCATGTCTTTGAGGAGTTTTCTAGGTGTTTGGAGACACTTGGTGGCGTTTGGAGATTTGGTGCTTAAAAACTAGAGAGGAACCATCCGGAACGTCTCAAAGAACCAATCAGACGAAGGCGATCCGATTTGATATAGCTCTTGGAGTCTTCATGAGAGTTGTAGCCCGATGAGTCTTCTAACCATAGGTGTTGGAATCAAGTCATTAGGACGTGTGGTTTGAGAGATATGACTGATTTACCAGAGATATGTCCACCTGGCCGAGACGATTTCTTCAATACCGAGGTCACTGGTCGGTGCAACTGCTCGGTGTGGAAACAGAAGGAAAATTCCTTAGCACCGACGTGTGGTACCGAGGAGTGACGTCGGTATTGAAGGGTCTCCACTCCGAATTCGCCTCGGTGGTCTTGACCAAAGTTGTAGACGAGTGAATCAGTTTTACACAGGAGTTTGAATCGGGTTATTTGGACGTATGGATAGGGAGATAAGGTGGATTTACTGAAGGTATGTCCGTCTGGCTGAGAGAAGATGAAACCGTCCAAATAACCGGAAAAACGAAGGCCTTCCGATATGATTCAACTCAAAGGGTCTTCATAAGAGTTGTAGAGGGACGACTTAGCTGTCTACAGGACTTGGATTCAGGTCATTCGGATGTCAGGTGCAGGAGTTATGGCCGATTCACTGAAGACGTATCCAAGTTTCGGCCGGGTCAATACCCGGTCCGACCCATCTCAAGAAAACATTTTTAAATATTGTTGAGACCCATTTTTTTTAGATCTAAGTTTCTTTTTCTCTAGAGTTAGGTTTTATCCCAAACTCTTTCTAAGATGATTTTGGATGGATCTACATCATTCATGCCACTCTAGTGAAGGATTCTTCAACCTATCTATATATTATGTTTATTTAATCTTTGTTCTTTATCTTTATGTCTCTTTTTCCCTTGTGTTCTATCTTGTTCTTCATATTTAGGCCTTAGGCCCTTTTATGTTGGATTTTGGATTTTGCTTGATTTTGATGATTTGATGATTGATTCTTGATGCTTATGTTCTTAATCCTTGCTTTCCTTTCTTTCTAAGTGATCCTAGTGCTAGATTGGGCTTGAGAGAGTCAATCTAGATCATTGGAAAAATCATGCACACCAAGTGTTTGATGATATTCCCCTAGGAGCTTAGTAAGAGATAAACATTCTTAACCTATGAAAGTAGTTGCTTAAGGCGTTTATTGGTTGATTTGAATGTTGATCTAAATGCTTGCTAATCATTTTATCACAAATGAGAGTTTGATCTTGATTAAGTGATTAGCAAAGTGATTAGTGCCTTGAGAGAGGATTAGTCATAATTAGTGATCTTAACCTAAGGATTAGCATTGATTGTGTGTTAGGCATCGTTAGTCAATTGTCTTGATGATTATATGATGATGATTTAGGTTGATATTTGTTAGGTCCGTCACTTAGGTTGGTTCTCAATGCTAGATTTGATGAGATAAACCAAAGTCTAGAACTACACCTAGATTAGGTAGTTCTAGTTTGCGTGACAAACCAATCTAGAGCTACACCCTAGGATTTTTGGTCTCAGCCCATGCATTAGAGAGAGATTCGAGTAAACGGTGTTAGTGCTAGATTCGATTTATTCATTCGAGTCTTGAACTTAGGCATTTCACTCCTAGCCGGAGTTTAAATGAATTGCTTGAAACGAATCTTTTGTGAGCTTTTCGTGCCTAGCCAACGATAGTTGATGTCTAGGGTGATTAGTGAACTTAGTGGGATTGGAGGTCAATGCTTGTTAATCACCCTATCACAAACGACGGTTTGTTCTTGATTTGGTGATTAACAAAGTGATTAGTGGTACGACGGTGGATTAGTCAAAATTATGAATCCCATGTTCTAGGATAGTGTTCAATGCAATCTTAGACATCATTGTTTGCTCATTAATCATTTTCTTGATAGTTCATTCCATGATCCAACACTTATATCTTTGTTTTCTTTCTTTCATTTGTTTCCTTAGTTTAAAAAACATAAAAACCCAAAAACATTGCTCTAGCTTAGAAAGTTTCATGCATTCCTAGTGTATTGATCTTAACCTCTTCGGTTCGATCCTCAAATACTACAATGATATGAGTGGACTTGAGGTATTGATTAAGACCTAAAAAGTCTGTCTATCAATTGGCGCCGTTGCCGGGGAGGTTTAGCATTGATCATTAGGATTTTGATTCTTCTTGAGACTATAGCTTTTTATTTTCTTTTGTTGCTAATCTTTTCACTTTTCTTGTGATTTTCATGAAGGGAGTGACAATGAGGAAGCAACCGTCAAGCTAGTGACGTTAAACGCGCCTTGGGGGACCTCTCCAAGCCTATCCATGGTCGAGCTTGAGACACAAAACAAGAAATCAATAAGGGTCTCTTGGGTCAAAGGTCGTGGTATGTGATGGAATGAGGGCTTGAGCAACAACGTGTCACACTCCTCTTTTCACCATCTCCATTCCGTTAATCTCACTCATCCTTTGTAAGTATCTATTTTCCTTTTGAGTCTTTGCATTTCATCTTTTGTTTTTGGTCTCTCTCTTGAACTTCTTTCACACCGAGACGTTGTGATTTAAGTTTGGGGGAGGGACCGGTGTCTAATTATGTGTTTTGTGATCTTATTTTGCCTTTTGCATCTTGAGTCTCATGCATTTCAATAATTTTGAATTTTTTTGGAAATGTTTGCATTTCATATCTAGGATTGAGTCTAGATGCATATCATATTAGGTAGCTTTGCATGAGCATTAGGAGCAATGATAGATTATCCTTGTAAAGTATCATTTTTAGAGCTTGATTCAATGCCCTCGTTGCTTGTTGTTTGATGCTTTTGATCTCGTGTTGAAATCAATGATGAACCATATCTCGATCTTGCATTCATTACTAGGGTCTTAGCTAAAGCAAGTTTTGATTTGATTCCAATCCTACCTAAGTGAAAACCATAATTTTGACATTGAAATTACCATTCTTGTGCATTGCATAGTGAATTCATGGTTACCATATACATACTTGGGCTCTCTTATCCTTTCCACCACTCTTTTGCTAGTCCAAGTAGCTGATTCCCATCATTGGAACGGTTTACCATACCTTTAACCTACCCTCCGTTCAAGCCAAAATCTTTAGTGTGCGTATGTGAGGCCTAATTTTTCGAGTAAGCTTGGCAAAAGGTGTTGAGTTTAGGGCGAAAAGGATAGGTTTGCATGTAGATGTAGCCGAACATCAAAGGCTAGACTAGGTTAGGCTCGTGGGAAAGGGAAGTTTTGAGTTTGGTGTGAACGAAATGGTGTGACTAATGGGATTGTGGATAAGAAGGAAGTGAGTTCAAAAGAATGAAGTGAAGGTGAAAAGGGAATGCAATATTGTGATGTGGTTAGTGCAAGTTATCAAGAATAGCTCTTAGTGATAGTTATAGCCTCATAGAAACAAAGGAAAAAGCCAAAAATTGGCTAAGACATCAATTGGTAAATGATGAGGCAAGACAAAGAAAATGAAAGAAAGAAGAGCTAAAGAAACAACAAAAAGAAGCACGAGACCACAAGATTCAATGGAGAAGAAGAAATTCCCCAAAGTGAGAAAGGATGAAGTGGAAGAAGGAGTTCAAGTATGGGACATGACGGCAAAAAGGCCAAATGAGAAAAGGGTAGCTTAGGATGAAGGCTTCATGGGTAGATATGCTAGGGTTAGAGATGATTTAGGCATTGGGTAGATGTGAGTCTATCCTTGTATGCATAGATTGCCTTTTACTCTTAGCATTTTGCTAAAGCTTTCTCATTCATTTAGAGATCCCTTGCATTAGAGTAATCCCATACATTTGAGATCATCTTTATCTCAAGACCTTCACCCTAGCCAAATAGATTCACTTGCCTTGCATAAGCATGATTCACTTGAAACGATTAATGAATGTTAAAGGATTGGATGACATGAATACTTGTGTAGGTTGAGGCTTGAATTTGATTCGTATAGGGAAGGATATGGCTAGCTCTTTTTGAGTAGACTTGTTTGATCGCATCTTAGAGCTAATAACTTGGACATTGAGTTGAATTCTTTTTATGACACTTTTGGATTTGAGCTCCCATTTTTAGTCTTCTCCCTTTCTTTATTCTTGTTTGCTTGAGGACAAGCAAAGGTTTAAGTTTGGGGAAATCGATGTGTCCATAATTTGCATAGTTTAAGCATGCACATCATGTAGGTTTTAGATCATTTACTTGGATCTTCATGGCATCTCATACATGTTTTGTCCCATTTAGAGTATTAGGAGCTGCATTAGGTCCTAGTGAGTCTTTTGCATGTCTTTGAGGAGTTTTCTAGGTGTTTGGAGACACTTGGTGGCGTTTGGAGATTTGGTGCTTAAAGACTAGAGAGGAACAATCTGGAACGTCTCAAAGAACCGATCAGACGAAGGCGAACCGATTTGATATAGCTCTTGGAGTCTTCATGAGAGTTGTAGCCCATTGATTCTTCTAACCAAAGGAGTTGGAATCAAGTCATTCGGACGTGTGCTTTGAGAGATATGGCTGATTTACCAGAGGTAGGTCCGCCTGGCCGAGACGATTTCTTCAATACCGAGGTCACTGGTCGCTGCAAGTGCTCGGTGTGGAAACAGAAGGAAAATTCCTTAGCACCGACGTGTGGTACCGAGAAGTGACGTCGGTATTGAAGGGTCTCCACTCCGAATTAGCCTCGGTGGTCTTCACCAAAGTTGTAGACGAGTGAATCCGCTTTACACAGGAGTTTGAATCGGGTTATTTGGACGTATGGATAGGGAGATAAGACGGATTTACTGAAGGTATGTCCGGCTGGCCGAGAGAAGATGAAACCGTCCAAATAACCGGAAAAACGAAGGCCTTCCGATATGATTCAACTCAAACGGTCTTCATAAGAGTTGTAGAGGGACGACTTAGCTGTCTACAGGACTTGGATTCAGGTCATTCGGATGTCAGGTGCAGGAGTTATGGCCGATTCACTGAAGACGTATCCAAGTTTCGGCCGGGTCAATACCCGGTTTGTCCCGGGTTGACCAGGTCCGACCCAGCTCAAGAAAACAATTTTAAATATTGTTGAGACCCATTTTTTTTAGATCTAAGTTTCTTTTTCTCTAGAGTTGGGTTTTATCCCAAACTCTTTCTAAGATGATTTTGGATGGATCTACATCATTCATGCCACTCTAGTGAAGGATTCTTCAACCTATCTATATATTATGTTTATTTAATCTTTGTTCTTTATCTTTATGTCTCTTTTTCCCTTGTGTTCTATCTTGTTCTTCATATTTAGGCCATAGGCCCCTTTTTGTTGGATTTTGGATTTTGCTTGATTTTGATGATTTGATGATTGATTCTTGATGCTTATGTTCTTAATCCTTGCTTTCCTTTCTTTCTAAGTGATCCTAGTGATAGATTGGGCTTGAGAGAGTCAAACTAGATCATAGGGAAAATCATGCACACCAAGTGTTTGATGATATTCCCCTAGGAGCTTAGTAAGAGATAAACATTCTTAACCTATGAAAGTAGTTGCTTAAGGTGTTTATTGGTTGATTTGAATGTTGATCTAAATGCTTGCTAATCATTTTATCACAAATGAGAGTTTGATCTTGATTAAGTGATTAGCATAGTGATTAGTGCCTTGAGAGAGGATTAGTCATAATTAGTGATCTTAACCTAAGGATTAGCATTGATTGTGTGTTAGGCATCGTTAGTCAATTGTCTTGATGATTATATGATGATGATTTAGGTTGATATTTGTAAGGTCTGTCACTTAGGTTGGTTCTCAATGCTAGATTTGATGAGATAAACCAAAGTCTAGAACTACACCTAGATTAGGTAGTTCTAGTTTGCGTGACAAACCAATCTAGAGCTACACCCTAGGAATTTTGGTCTCAGCCCATGCATTAGGGAGAGATTCGAGTAAACGGTGTTAGTGCTAGATTCGATTTATTCATTCGAGTCTTGAACTTAGGCATTTCACTCCTAGCCGGAGTTTAAATGAATTGCTTGAACCGAATCTTTTTTGAGCTTTTCGTGCCTAGCCAACGATAGTTGATGTCTAGGGTGATTAGTGAACTAAGTGGGATTGGAGGTCAATGCTTGTTAATCACCCTATCACAAACGACGGTTTGTTCTTGATTTGGTGATTAACAAAGTGATTAGTGGTACGACGGTGGATTAGTCAAAATTATGAATCCCATGTTCTAGGATAGTGTTCAATGCAATCTTAGACATCATTGTTTGCTCATTAATCATTTTCTTGATAGTTCATTCCATGATCCAACACTTATATCTTTGTTTTCTTTCTTGCATTTGTTTCCTTAGTTTAAAAAACATAAAAACCCAAAAACATTGCTCTAGCTTAGGAAGTTTCATGCATTCCTAGTGTGTTGATCTTAACCTCTTCGGTTCGATCCTCAAATACTACAATGATATGAGTGGACTTGAGGTATTGATTAAGACCTAAAAAGTCTATCTATCAGACAACGTCTGGATGGAGAGGGGAACATCATTCCACCTGCTCATGTTGTCGCTGAGAATGTCGTTGGGAACGCGAACGCTGGAAACAATGTGGTTAATCGTGGTAGAACGATTCGTGAGTGCAACAGGCCTGATCAGTTTTACGCAAATCGATATGCGATTCGTCCTCCTGCTTTTCCGAGGAATGACTTTGAGCTGAAACCTGCATACTTCACTCTTGTGGGTCAGCATCCTTTTCATGGTTTTTCCAATGAACATCCCATGGACCATATTGAGAGGTTTGAGGATTTGGTTGCAAGCATCAAGTGCCATGGAGTATCCTATGATTACCTTTTCTGTAAGCTCTTCCCATACTCTCTTGGTGGAGATGCAACTTACTGGTTGAAGCAATTACCTCATGGATCACTGACTACTTGGGAAGAGACTAAGACTGCTTTCCTGAACAATTTTTTTGATGATGCGAGATCCGAGGAGCTCAGGAATAGGATCTCTCAATTTTCTCAGGAAGCAACTGAGGGATTTAAGGCTGCGTGGATTCGATTTAGGTCGTATCAGAGAGATTGTCCACATCATGGGTACTCTGATGTTCAGCTGCTGGGTTACTTCTTCAGAGGGATTGATTGGAGGTATCATATGACATTGGATGCTGCGAGCAATGGGAATTTCAAAACCAGGTATCCTGATAACGCCTATGTGCTTATTGAGAACTTGGCGTCTAGCAATAGCACCAAGAATGCAGACTTTGAGCGGAAGAGGCTCGCTGGTGTAGTTGATGGATCACAGATTGATGGGATTCAGGTCAAGCTGGATTTGGTGCATAATTTGTTGATGGGTATGCAGCAGAAGGCTGTTCGTTTTGCTGAAGAAGATGCAGTGGAACATGTTAACTATGTTGGTGGAGATGGATTTCAATATCAAAGGTATCAATGCCAACCCACACCACCCAGAATTTCTGAAAGCAAGATAGAAGCCATGTTTGAGCAGATTTTTCAAGGACAACATGAGTTGATTGGGGATTTCAATGGGAAGCTGGATTCCTTGACGCAAATCTGAATGACAAGATTGAGACTCTTAGCATCCAACATAAGAAGCTCGAGACTCAGGTTGCCCAGACTGCTGAAGCTGTGACGAGGCAAGAAGGCTTTCTTCCAGGAAAGACAGAGAATCTGAGGACGTCTGTTAGTGTAATCACATCGAAGAGTAGAGCAGAGGTGAATTCAAGAGTGAAGAAGAACCCAGACGATTACAATTTCACTGATCTTGCTGAGAATAATGAAGAGATTTTGGAAATCACCTATGTGTCAACCGATACCCTCTTGTATCGATTGACACCCGTCCAAGAATCTGTCAAGGACGTCTCGAAGGAGCAAGCATCGATCGATGCCCTCCATACATCGATTGACATCCTTGCTGTATCGATCGATACCCACCCAGATACTGCGAAGGAGCCGCGTATGAGTGTTGACAGACTTCACAAGCCCAAGAACCTGAATCCTATTCCTCAACACCTCCGAACCCCCATCACTCCAAAGCAGCTGCGTGGCTTTGAGAAGATGGTACGAAGGATACCCCACTCATTCACTTTTGAAGAAGCTCTAGAGGGCTGTCCTCTGCTAAGTCACTTCAAAGATTGCAGAGAAGCTCTGGAAGAGATCGAAGTACTCTTTATCAAGGCAAGAAGCAAGTCACTACCGCTGAGGCAGTTGACCAAGAGGGAAGACCCATGGATATTCTCAGTTCCATGCTCCATCTCTGGAGTTGAATTCAAAGAGTCTCTCGTTGACTCAGGGGCTAGCGTCAATGTCATGTCAAGGGAAATTGCAGAGAGATTGGGAGCTAATATTCTACCGCCCAAGTCATCTATCACATTCGCGAATTGTTCCACCTCACTCCCATATGGTACAATCCCTAATTTGATGGTTAAAGTAGGAGATTGCATGGTTCCTATTGATTTTCAAGTTGTGGAGATGAGCGCACAATCTCGTACGCAGTTGATTCTTGGAAGACCATTCATGGCTACGGTTGGTGCCATTATGGACACACCCAGCATGAGAATCTCGTTCTCATACATTGACAAGGAGGTGTACTACGAAGCCATTCCTACTAGAGGACCTCCCACACTTATCTCTTGCATCACTGTTGTTACAGGAGAGACGTTGGTAGTTGATCTTTTGGAAGAGCCTCCTGACGAGCCAACTGTCATAGACCTTCTAGATAGTCCTTCTGTCATCACCAAGAAAGACGTCAAAACAGCTAAGGCAAAGAAGAAGGTGAAGAGCACAGGAATAAAAGGTGCTCCCTATATGACCTTAATCCCTCAGAAGTGTGATGGGGATTCGATTGAATACAAAGTGAAGTGTGAGGTAACTTCGAAACCATTCTCTAAGACTAGAGTCATTCTTACTTCGGAGCTGAAAGAGAAAGGAAAGGAGGTTGTGGAGAGCATGTTGAGCAGAACTCTGAATCTGCAAGTATCTAGTTGTGGAACTTGCATGGGAGTGAGCTCTCAACCTCGCTCTGAGTGAGCCAAAGTCAAGTTACTGACTTAAAACAAGCGCTTGGTGGGAGGCAACCCACTGGTGAGTCTGTACATAAGTCTTTTATTTTTGTTTTTATTTTTCGTTTGTGTTAAACTTATGTCAGCTTTATTAATTTTTTTTTTTTTGCATTTTAACTCATGGATTTATGCTTGATAATCTTGTTGCTATTAACTTGTTTTTGAGTGTTCCTAATAGTGATAACTTCTAACACTTTGGATCACTTTCCCTGGGTTAAGCAACTAGATGACACTGATTTGAAATTAGTGTGTCGACATAAAACTGGTATCGATCGATACCAGTCAGTATCGATCGATACTCATCACCTTCACATGTAAGATTTTCGATTTTCACAATCCACTTGGTTCATTTGTTTTCTTTCACCAACTCTAGGCTAGATAATACTGGGGACATTGTTGTTTAAGTCTGTGGGAGGTAGTCGCTGACATTGTTTTTGTTTTTCTTTAGAGTCAGTCGTTGTTTTATTGAGTCAAAAAATTGTTGGAGACTGTGATCTTTTTCTTGAAACTATTGATTTGACCTTGCTTCTAAGTGACCATTGTTACAGAATCAGTTCTAGATCGACTAATGAAAAATCCAAAAGCTGACCAGTTAACTAGAAGACACTCATGTTTTCAGGAAAATTTTTTAAAGCCTGAGCCAAATTTTTGCACTTCATCGAGGTGATTGATGTCCATAGAGCTTGCTTCATCATTCGTATCTGACAAAGGAACCAACGTGTTTAAAGTAATGGTATTTCTCTCCTTGTTACAAGTTAATAAATAAGATGCATTAAAAGATGAGATGATTTTCTTCTGTGTAGAGGGTTAGGAAAATTTCCAGCGATCCCATTATTCTACTTTAGAGGAAATGATCACACAAAGGTGAAAGCGAGGTTAGGAAAATTTCATGTGATACCATTATTCGCTTACACCTTTGATTACTTTTGAGGGAAGAACCGGGGATTCGGTGGCCAACACCATCAATACTCGCGTCTCGAACCTTAATAAGCATATGCAAGAAACATAATGAGAAATAAGTCTGGGGGAGAGAAAATAAGACCAGAAAGTGTGAAAAAGGGTGGTTCCTTGCAATAATATTATATGGGAAAGAATCTAGAAGGTTCTTGGTATTAATCACAGCGATGAAACTGGCGAGGATGGCTTGATTGAACAATGCTGTGAAATAATGTGTGTAGTCTGGGAAACTGTGAATGTTTACGGAGAAGTACATGGTGGTTAGATTAAAAGCTGGTTAAGTGATATGTGGAGCACTAAGGAAAATGGTCATTGCAATGATTCATGAACAGGTGAGTCTCTATGTTTTCAAACCTCTTGCTCTGGTTTGGTCTTCTATTTGCTTGAGGGCATGCAAAGGCTAAGTCTGGGGGAGTTGATATATCATGGTTTTTACCCCTTTTGGACCATGATATAGGTCCTATTTATGGAGTCTTTCTAGTATTTTGGAGTCTTTTCGAGTCTTTTACAGGTTTAGGTACGTTTGGAGCTTAATTGGAGATATTGAAGCATTCTGGAGCATTTGGAGCATATGGAGATGCAGAGTCATGCAGAGACGTCAGAAGTTTGGCATTCGTTAAAGAACTTCCCACCGATTGATTGAGCTCAAATTTGGACACAAGACAGATCAATGTATTAGCTTTCATTTGAAAGTGGATTGAGGCAATTCCAACGGTGCGATCGAAAGTTATGCCAGTTTTCGTGAAGACAGTTCAGTTTGGCGAGAATAGTGTACTGGTGTCGACCGACACCAGTCCAGTATCGACCGACACCAGTCCAGTATCGACCGACACTAACTTCAGATGGAAAAAACATGATTTTACCAGTTTAAAGACTCTGCAACTTGGTCCAGAAGACTTTAATAATTACCAGAAGCCCCAAAACGTGTTTTAGCTTTATAATTAGGTTTTTCACCCACTTTGGTGGCTACGCTTTCTTTACGCTTTCATTACTCTTGATTCTACTTTGGAATATGGAGAGACAACTCTGAACTCCTATTTCTTATTGCTTTCTTTGATGATCTATTCAATCATGTTGTTTTCATTCTCCATGTCTGAGTAAATCCACTTTAGGTTCAGGGTTCTCATAAGGGGTTTCTCTGAATGCTAGATTGATTAGTTGATTAGGATTCACCATCTGAATTAGTTCTTAGCCTTAGGTTGTGTTCAAAGCTATTTCTACGTTGACGAACCTAGAACTTAGATCTTAGGATAATTGATTAGGTGCGAGAGTGCGATTAATTACCTGATAGAACCTAAGGTGAGCAAAATAACTATTCGCAAAGAGATTTGGTTTAGTTGTTTTGTGAACAAATCAAACTTGATCTAAAAGCTGGTTTAGACTTTAGGATTCGCAAAGAGATTTGGAATTTCTAGGATTTAGACTTAGATAGTTTTCGCAACGAGAGTTGGTTAATTATACTTTAGTGATTTGAGTTTAAGAACCGCGCTAAATCTGAATCATGTTAGTTAGTTTATCTGCATTCATTTATTTCCTGAGAAATACCCTGAACTTGTCTTTCTCCCAATCGACTTACAACTTGTTTAATTTACGTCTTATTTTTAATTACATCTTTTGGTTTAGCTTAATTCTCATCTATATAATCTATTGTGTGATTCCGTGAGTCTCTGTGGATTCGATCCCTAAGTATTACAACCGACACTGCTTTAGTACTTTTAGGGTATTAATTTGAGCATATCACCCTCGGAGTTGTCCAGCGAAGGACTCGAAGAGCTTTGTCCTGGAGTCGTCTGATCTTAAGGTTGAGAACTTTCTCGTGGAGTCGTCTGACCTTGAGATGGATTGCTTTGTGGTGGATTCGCCGGCGTGATGTTCTGGAAAAGCTGGGTAGGCGGAGGAAAATCCCGGACATTTGGTGTTGTCGTTGAAGGTTGAGCATGCACGGGGTTCAGAGGTGGTGACGACAGATGCGGAAGAAATTGGGCCGCCGGCGTGAAGGTGTACAGCGGTGGTAGAGGGTTTGTTGTTCGCGACGAAGACCCTCCGGCTCTCTGAGAAACGTTTGGAACGAATTTCTTCCGTCCTTTACCGTTCTTAGTTTCCGGCATCGTGGGATCGAAGAAGAAGAACGGAAGGTGGGATCGAAGGCGAAGATGAGAGCAAAAGGGATTTCGATCTCTAATCAGAGACGAAGAAGACTGAATGGAGGGTGAGAATTGAGGGACTTAGGGTTTTCGTAAGTTTATTTTTTTTTAATCTGAATGAAGCAGGTAAACTTAATAATCATTTGGTGTGAGTTAGAACGATTAAACACTATGGCTTAGTGGTAAAGTTCTCCTCTATCTCTCTTCAGTCACGTGTTCGAGTCCATGGTGTGGACAATTTTTTTTATTCTGAATAAAACAGGTAGATATAATAATTATTTGGTGTGTTAAATACCAATTAAACAATATGGCTTACTAGTAAAGATCTCGCACTTGTTTCTCTTCACTCGCGGGTTCGAGTCCTGGTGAGGAGTTTTTTTTTTTTTTACTCAAAACGAGAAATAAATACTGATTAATAATGTAAAAGACAAATTACACCGAAATAATGTAAAAGACACATTACAACGAAATTGTGACATAAGTAACATAGTGAATTAGAAGGGTTCTTCGTCATCTGATTCTTCATTAGAAGACGACAAATTACACCGAAATTCATCTTCTGGTTCTGCATCTCCGACTTAGTAATCGAGGTTTATTTGGTCTCCTTGTACGAAATTGTTGAGTATGAGATCTTCAATTGTAGTCATCAATACATCATCATCATTTTCTGTTTGCAAAAGAGTCGGCTCTTTTTTTTTTCATATTCCCCTGAAATGTTACCCCTCGAATTCACTTTTGGAACATTGAGCCACAACTCCGTCGGTTTCTTTGTGTATGGGTACGGAATATAACAAACTTGATCCGCTTGCGAGGCTGTTTGCAATATAAAAATGTATATATAAGTTATACATCATGGTATATATATATATATATATATATATATATATATATATATATATATGATATCGACATTAATAAGTACGTACCTAGAATAAATGGTTCGTATTTATTGTATTTTTTCGATGAAAGAACGTCTACAACACCACCATTGCTCCTCCGAGTGCCTCTACTGATAACAGGGTCATACCAATTATACTTAAAAAGTGTGATTCTCAAATTGACCATCCCCTCGTACTCGAGTTCTATGATATCAGTTAAGATCCCGTAGAAATCCGCTTCTTCAAATGCATCAGTGTAATTTTGACCTTTAACACATACCCCATAGTTACATGTCTTTCGTCCAGCGCCGTGATTCTGCGTATGAAACAAATAGCCTCTTGTAAAATACATTGGCCAGGTTTTGACCTTATTCAAAGGTCCATGTACTATCTCTTGAACCCAAGTAGGAAATGGATTCATGGCGTTCCAGTAAGTAACCTACATATATATAAGAAAATAGTGTAAATATATAAGTATAAATTTACACAAAGTTATGAATATTTTTAGACATACATATTCTTTGACCCATAAATGATATTCGTCAGCTCTTTTCGCAGAGAGTTCTTTTTCGGAAAGTCCTGGATATTTTGCAGAAATAAATTCCTCGAACATTCTACACAAGACCAACACAAATTATATGAGAAATTAAACAAAGATTATATATATTAAAACGTAATCTGGGAGAGATGCCAACTTATATACCTCTTAAACCTGTTTTGAAAACCGTATTTGAGGACTTTGCGAAGATCTCGGGTCTGAAGATTGGTATGGAGAAATCGACAATTTATCTGGCAGGGGTTTCTACGAATGTTCGAGAAGAGATCCATCAACGCTTACAGTTTGAATCGGGCCAATTACCAGTTCGTTATCTGGGACTGCCGCTTATCACGAAGTAGATGACGGGATCTGATTATTTGCCGCTATTGGAGAAGATCCGTTCAAGAATAAGTTCATGGACAGTTCGATCTTTATCGATAGCGGGTCGTCTACAGCTCATCAGCTCTGTCCTCCTCAGTATCGCAAATTTCTGGTTATCTGCTTTTAGACTTCCGCGTGAATGTATCAAAGAAATAGAAAAACTATGCTTAGCTTTCCTATGGTCAGGGCCTGTCCTCAATCCTCGTAAGGCTAAGATCGCGTGGGAAGATGTTTGCAAACCGAGACAAGAGGGAGGTTTAGGTCTCCGGCCACTGAAAGAGGTGAACAAAGTTTGCTGCTTAAAACTAGTATGGCGAATCGTATCATCACACTCGTCACTCTGGGTAAAGTGGATTCAAACCTATTTAATCCGAAAAGGTACATTATGGTCTATCCGAGATACAAATGCAGGGTCCTGTATGTGGAGAAAACTTTTAAAATATCGTGACCTTGCCAGATCTTTCCATCGGGTTGATGTGCGAAATAGGGAAAAAACAAACTTCTGGTATGATATTTGGTCCGATTTGGGGATCCTAATCGACATACAGGCTCGAGAGGGATCATCGATTTGGGGATTCCCTTAGATGCTTCTATTGCTTCGCTACTGCAAAGAAGACGACGACGACACCGCATTGATATTCTTAATGAGATCGAATCAGTGCTGGCAAGAAAAGTAGAACAAATTCAAGCCGAAAAAGAAGATATCTCGCTTTGGAAAAGTGCAGAAGGGAAGTTCAAATCGCGATTCTACTCAAAGAAAACTTGGTTGCTACTTCGAACGGCTTCAACGGAGATAAATTGGTATAAGGGCCTCTGGTTTAAGCATTCTACCCCAAAGTACTCGATTTTCGCTTGGCTAGCCATCCATAATGGATTATCTACGGGGGATCGAATGCAAAGTTGGAATGTAGGAGCAAATCCAACCTGTATCTTATGTAATGCCCCAATGGAATCTCGGGATCACCTGTTTTTTGCTTGTAGTTTCTCTGGTGAATTATGGACAAGACTGATGAAAGGATTACTTCAAGGGCGATTCTCGACGGACTGGAACTCCCTGGTTCAACTCGTTACGGAACCGCCACTTGACCGAGTCCATGGGTTTCTAACCCGATATGCATTCCAAACAGCTATCCACTGTGTTTGGAGAGAGCGGAATTCGCGCCGTCACGGTGAGGCCCCCCTCTCGACCTCAACAATTGTGGCCTTCGTTGATAAACATATTAGATGCCGTATCCAATCCATCAGAGACCTCAGTGATAAGCGATTTGAAGAAGCCCTTCAAATTTGGTTTGGCTCCAAAGACTAGGAAGAAAATCAAAGCTTTAGATTCTACCTATTTATTTCAAAACTATCAAAGCAAGGTCACTCATTGGTTGTAACAAGGTTTTTTGAGTTTGAATATAATTTTACATTCTTTCAAAAAAAAAAAATTACTATAATCAATTTTTTTTAAAAAATTGTCATAATAAGTACCTGATAACGCAAGGTGGACATTCCGGTCTAGGAGATCTGCAAAGATAAATGGAAGTAACCGCTCCATGAAAACATGGCAATCATGACTCTTCATGCCTGAAAACTTTTGGTTGTCCATATCAACACAAGTAGCTAAGTCTGACGAATAACCATCTGGGAACTTAACCGCATGTTTCACACATTCCTGTAAACTTTTTCTAGCTTCCTCTGTCAATGTGAAAGATGGGAAAGGAGCTTTACCCTCACTATCAATATGTAAGTGTGGCTGAGAACAAAATTGTTCTATATCCAATCTTGACATGATGTTGTCATTCGATTTACCTTTCACACTCATAAGAGTATTCATGATGTTGTCAAAAAGGTTCTTCTCTATATGCATCACATCAAGACAATGACGGAGATTGAGGTCCCTCCAATACGGTAGCTCCCAGAATATGCTTTCCTTGTGCCAGTTATGTTGATTCCCATAGCCCGGCTTCTTCTTTTCATGGCCGTTTCCACCGACGTCTTTTGTTTTCGATGGATTTACACCAACCAACTGCTCGTAATAAACTTTCTCACCGGTCAAAGACGGAGGTGGATACTCTCTGGAAGAGTCTTTTCCCTTTAGGAAGTCTTTTTTATTCCTCCTCATTGGATGACCATGAGGAAAAAATCTTCGGTGACAATCAAACCAACACGTCTTCCTTCCCTTAGGTAGATAAAAAGACTTTGTATCTTCCATGCAAATTGGACAAGACAATTTACCATGGGTTGTCCATACGGATAACATGCTATACGCCGGAAAGTCGCTTATCGTCCACATTAGCACTGCTTTTAGATTGAAATTTTGATTCAAAGACACATCGTATGCATCAACGCCATTATACCACAACTCTTTTAACTCCTCAATAAGAGGTTGGAGGAAGATATCGAGACTAGCTCGCAGATGATTTGGCCCAGAATTCAGAATAGTAAGAAATAAATACTCTGTATTCATGCACATACCCGGGGGTAAATTATATGGAGTCAAGATCACATGCCACATCGAATGATTACGAGACATGCCAAATGGATTGAACCCATCTGTACATAATCCAAGGTAAACGTTACGAGGTTCTTCAGCAAACCCGGGATATAGACCTTGAAAATATCTCCACTCCGCCGCATCAGAAGGATGACCCATTTCTCCCTCCTTTGTTTGGTGCTCGGCATGCCATCTCATTGCCGCTGCAATCTTCTCGCTTTGATACATTCTCTTTAATCTGTCAGCAATAGGTAGATACCACATACGACTGTATGGTACTTTGGTTCTACGTCGGTCGTTCTGAGGCTTCCATCTTTGTTTACTACAAAACAGACATTTAGCTTCCTTCTCGTCTTCTTTCCAGAATATCATACAATTGTTAATACAAACATCAATTGTATGATATGGGAGACCTAAATTGCGCATCAATTTTTATGTCTCGTAATGTGAACCGGTTGCTTGGTTTCCTTCTGGTAAATAGTCTATCAAGATTCCGCTAACCGAATCCACTAACTTTTCACTCATATTATATTCTCCCTTATCTTGTATGACTCGAGCGGCTAAGGATAACTGTGAGTGACCTTCACGACAACCATCATATAATGGAGTATTCGCTCCTTCTAACAAGTCGTCGAATTTCTTTGAATAGTTACGTACCGGTTCTTCTACATTCTGATAACTAGTACCACCTTGATGATAGTTATCAAAACTCACGTTATCACGAAATGCATCATTCACCATATCCACATATCTATCTTCTACTACATTACCCAATTCACTACTCCCACTTAAATGCGTAGGATCAACATAACTCGGACCTAAATCCATAAAGATTTCTTCTCCATGGTTATACCAAACATAATAATCTGGCATAAATCCTCTACTATACAGATGATTCCAAATTCTAGGCCCCGAGAGAAATTTGTCGTTCTTGCAAACACTACAAGGACAGTAAAAATTACCGCCATTGTTTTGCGCTAGACACTGGTTATTTGCAAATGCCATGAATTGATCCACCCCCGTGGTGAACTCTACCAAGAAATTTCCCGTCTCTTCATTGATTCGCTTATACTTCCACTCCCGAAAATTACTATAATTGTAATTTCCCGACATTATAAAAAAAAAAACGGTTTTTCTTCTAAAATTATTTTTTTTTCGTTTATGAGAATGAGAAGATTGTGAGAATGAGGAGAACGATGGTCTCAAGTTTTTTTTTTATAGACATTTTTCCAACTGATTTGCGACTACATAGCGACTGCTGTCCGACTACGAGTGGTAGTCGCAAAAAGTAGATACAAGTAGGTACAACAAGAATAAATGTGTTAAATGTTGTTATTTTACGACCAACAAACGACTAAGTCGCAATTTAGTCGCAAAAGTAGCGACTATTTTGTGACTAAAGTTTTCCGACTCGACGGTAGTCATCGATTGGTCGTAAAATAGCGACCAATATGCGACTAATATGTTTGGTCGCAAATGACCGACTATGGTGCGACTGTATTTGTAAAGTCGTAAACTAGTTGCAACATAGTCGCTAAGTAGTCGTAAAAATATACGACTGTGTGTCTAGTCGCAAACTGTAGTCGCGAAAACGTTGTTTTCTTGTAGCGACGATTTTCTGCGCGGCCAGAGACGAAAGCTATTGGTCAAGTATATAGATTGTTGGTGCGTATGATCACTACAAGAAAAAACAGTTTTTGTGACTACCATTTGCGACTACTTTTTAGTCGCCAAAAAGAGGGACAGTATTGTGACTGATTTGCGACTAATAAGCGACTACCCATAAAGCAGATGCACAATAGTCTCAAATTACCGACTAAAAAAATTAGTCAGACAAGAGTCGCTTATTTGCGACTATTTAAGGACTTGCAAAAGTAGTCCCAAATTTGTGACTGCTTTGCTTCGGTTTAGCAACTCCACTCGATATTTTTTTAATAAACATCAAATAATATACAAAAAAATTATAAACCCTAAATTCTAAACCCTAAACCATCAAATAATATACAAAAACATCAAATAATATACAAAAAAATTCAACACTTACAATTTTTAAAATATAATAATTTTATAAATCCTAAATTATAAACCCTAAACCTCTAACCCTTAATCATAAACTCTAAATCTTAAATTGTAAAATATATTTTTGAACAGCTATATACCCAAAATCATTGTAAAGTGATATTCAAACCTTATATGTTGTTAAAGTTTAGGGTTTAGGGTAACATGTACATTAATTTGCAAACCCAGTTTTTGTGACCAATTTGGGACTAATTTGCGACTAATTTTTAATAGTAGTCACAAAATAGTCCCAAATTTGGGACTAATTTGCAACTCCACTTGATTTTTTTTTATAGAAATCAATAAATTCTAAACTCAAACCACAAACCCTTAACCCTAAACCCTAAACCTCTAACCCTTAATCATAAACTTGATCTAAATCTTAAATTTTAAACTAAATCTTACACATAAACATAAAATAATATACAAAAAAAAATCAAAACTTACAATTTTTTTAAATATGATCATTTATACCCTTTTATAAATCCTAAATTATAAACCATAAACCTCTAACCCTTAATCATGAACTATAAATCTTAATTTATAAACTAGATCTTACACATAAATATCAAATAATAAACAAAAAAAATATAACACTTACAAAAATTTCAATCTAATCATAACATCTACTAAGTGTTACATGTGTTTTATAAGGAATAATTTTGAAAGATAAAAATTCTCTCAAAATTTACTTATTTTTAAGTTTTAATATATTTTTGAAATGCTAGATACACAAAATCATTGTAAAATCATATTCAAATCTTCTAGGTTCTTAAAGTTTAGGGTTTAGTGTAAATTTTTTTTATTGTCACAAAATGGTCTCAAATTTGGGACTGTTTAGCAACTTCAGTCGATTTTTTTCAATTGTAGTCACAAAATAGTCCCAAATTTGCGACTAATTTGTGACAAAATGACTAAAATAATAAAATCTTCTCATTGGCTAGTTTATTGAGACAAGGATCAAGATCCTCCACCGTTGATTGGTTTAATCCAACGGTGAGGATTTAATCTGCTTTATCTTATTTTATTTTTAATTTTCTATCTCTCTTCCTACGATCTTCTTCTTCCTTTTTCCTTCTCTTTCTCTCTCCCTCCTATACGCTCTTCTTCTTCATCCTTCTCTTCCTTGAAATATTGAAAGCGTCTCTTTTTTTTTTTTTCAGATCTGGTGCTGTCAATGAGAAGCTTCATCTCGGAGGAGGAGGAGGCTGTGAGTGGTTGGAGAGGAATTGTAGATCTGAGCTGCCATTCGTGGGAGAAGAAGATACAGGCGCCGGCGAGGGAGAAGAAGATGCGGCGCGGAGGAGCAGGTTCGTTGTGGTTGCTTCCCGGTGGCCTAAGCCAGACAGAGGAGCTCGCGACGCGAGGAGGAGCATATGCGAGGGAAAGGCAGATGCGAGGGAGAAGCAGATGCAGGCGGAGGAGCTCGCGATTCAGGCTGAGCCGGAGAGAGGAGTAGCTTGCCGGAGAGAGAAGCAGCCGGAGAAGAGACCGATGGCGAGATCTGTTTTTTTTTTTTTCATTTTTGTAATTAATTAATTAATTTAATAAATAAAAATATATTTTTTTGAATAATTTTTTTTTGTTTTTTTAAAAAAAAAATTTTTTACAAGTAGTCGCAAATGAGTCTATAAATTAGGACTAATATTGGGAGTCACATATTAGTCGCAAAAAAGTGACTGTTTTGTGACCACTTTATTTAGCGACCAAATATTTGCGACTACTTTTTTTAGTCCCAAAATGGTCGCAAATGAGTCATGTGCGACCATTTTGGGACTATTTTTGTAGTCGCAAAATCTGTGTTTTCTTGTAGTGGATGTACGAAAGTAGGCTACACCGTTTATTATGTTCAGTTCGTGGATTTAAAATCAAGAAACTTTGTTACTAAGAGCTTAGGAGGCGTGATTGAATCGAGCATACCCTAAGATATACATGTCGACCCAACACCATTTTATTATTGTTTACAAATCATTTTCTTGTTTAGTTTATGCCATCGATTTTCTTAGGTTATTTTACAAGCAATTTTCTGTTTTTTCGTTCTTTACAATTTTCGTGACGAAAACCCTATAACAACTTTATTCTTGTTCTAGACTTCTTTGCTATTCTCTGTCTAGGGTCTCACAGAACAGCTTTTCCTCCATGTGGATCGATACATTAAGTACTACAACGCATGTATGTGCATTTGCAAACCTTTTAGGTTTATAAATTTAAAACCTGGAGTTTTGGAAACAATCTGACCGCATAAATCACTACCTAAACAATCAGCAACGTTCAGAAATCCTAGATGCCAGTAAACAAACGAGGAAAATTTGCTAATCCTACATAATTTTGGAAATCCCCAACAAGATGTTGTAGGTATCTTAGTCATAGCTATAACCTTACATTTTATTGGAGATATTTCGTTACGTAGAGATAAGAACGCAAAACTCCTTTCAAATCTTAAATGCAAAAGGCTTAGCGATTTCCAATGACACCAAAGCACTTTTCTTACTTGAGTTCTACTCCGTTAGGATTCAAAGCAACCTTTTTGGAAAGAAAAATTCCTCGCATGACTCCCAACCCTTCTAGGAGAAAATGTTAGAAATAAAATTAGAAATTCCACGGGAACCCAAATAATCGTTTATGATGATTTCACATATGGAGAGTTGATCAGTATTGTTCAACAAGAAGGTCTCAAGATCTGTCAAGATCTAAAACTCCAGAAACATCTTAAATGGGAACTCAAAAGAACAAAAATAGAATTAGGCTCTTTTTGTAAACAATTTGAAATTGACCCTAACAAAAGTAGCAAATCTTGCATAGGAGATTGCAGTAATTCTTACGACTCTAAGAATAAACCTAGAAAATATTCTAGAAACTATAAAAACCATAAACCTCGTAAGAAATTCCTAGCAAAAACCTCATAAGAAATTTACTTCAAAAGAAACTCCAACCAACAAACCATTGTATAAAAATCTCATGTGCTTCAAAAGTAAAAAAAAAAGGTCACACTTCAAAATTTTGCCGTTTTAACACAAAAATCCAAGAACTCGGCCTTGAAGAAGAACTTTCAAGTAAAATTTCAAATCTCTTGCTAGATCATTCATCATCATCTTATGATTTTGATTCATCACTACCCTCTGAAAAAGCCTTACAAGTTGATGAACTAAAAATCTCATCATCTGGCTTAGAATATGATGAAAATAAAATAAACGTTCTTACAAAAGATCAAGAATTCCAGTTTGAAATCCTAAACTCCATCTCAAATCCTCAAATAAAACTAAAATTCCTAGAAACAATCCTTTTTCCTTAAACGAAAAAGAGATAAAACCATTGTAAAAAATAAATTTCAGATCTTCTAAACAAAGGCCTAATTTCAAAATCAATATCACATTGGTCATGTGCTACTTTTTATGTAAATAAAATTTTCAAAATAGAAAGAAGCACTCCTAGGTTAGTGATTAATAACAAACTTTTAAACACTGCATTAAATTGGATTAGATATCCAATACCAAATAAAAAATATTTACTTCAAAGACTTTATTTTGCCCACATATTTTTAAAATTTGATCTTATATCAGGATTTTTGAAAATTCAAATCTCTGAAACCAACCGTTATTAAACAGCATTTACAATCCATTTTGGTCAATACCAGTGGAATGTAATATCGTTTGGCTTAAAAATGCACCTTCATAATTTCAAAAAATCATGAATGACATATTTTCTGAATATTCAAAATTTTGCATCGTCTATATTGATGGTATTTTAATATTTTCAAATTCTCTTGATGAACATTCCAAACATCTAAAGACATTTTATTATGTTGCAAGAAAAAAATGGTCTTGTCTGTGAGAGTCGAAACTCACACAATCAATCTTTTGTCGAGACTTTTTAGAGGGAACCGAAGTTTCTGGGAAAAACACAGTAAGAGATCCAAAGATGGTTGTTTTATTGTTGTACGAAAGCGTATGAGTACAAGTTGCTAAGAGCTATTGCTAGGGTTTTTTTATCTGTTATCTACAATGCGATTACGAATGCTATTTATATGGGTTTACATTAGCGAGAATCTCGGAAGGAAAAAGGGAATGATTCCTCTTGCTTCCTGCGGCCACCGACTTAGGTTAGGGTAATCGATGATCTGGACTTTGAACTCGGCCCATAAGTTGATAAAAAGTTGGTATATCGGCCCATTTGTATTATGATGGGTTTGGTCTTTCAAGGTGAGCCGATCCCTCTCGTAGCCCGTCTCGGTTCGGTTGAAAGATGTTATTGCTTTGGCCTCGGCTCAACTTTCGTCCTCTCAAGATAGGATTACCTTGGTGAGACCTCTGTTCTTCTAGACGAGGCGAAGGGAGGCAGGCTAGTTTTAGGACTGTCATGCTTTGGCTCGGCCCTTCTATACTCCTGCGAGTCGGTACGCTTTATATTAATCTCGAGTGAGTGGAAACTGACCCAAACAGTTATCCCCCCAGCTCGTCAGATTCAGAAGTGATTATGACGAGGTTGAAATTGTCGAGACCGAGATTAACTGACGCGTCGAGCTGATCACCAAAATTTGTTGCAAGGCGAAGCGAAGGATTTCCTCTGAATCTTTCCCGAGGTAACGCTCGATGTATTCCTGATCGTGGTGAGGATAGATAACATGACGTTGAATAGTTTATTTGCCTCGATGTATCTCGGGATTTACATATTTTCTATATAGTTTTTTCTGCTGGTTGATGTTTATACACGTGTTTATGCATTCGCCTTAGATATGTCGGGAATCGCAAGCGTTTATGTTTGTTCCCGAGGTAACGCGGTTCCACGCGCCGAGTTATATATTAGAAGCGAGATGTCTTCCTCATTCTTTTTATTCTTCTCATTTGCCAATCTTCCGAAAAACAGGTAGCTCTCCCATCTCTCTTCTTCTCTCTTCTTCCGTTTATATTTCCGGTTAGGGTTTTCTGATTTGCCACCGCATTGTTTAGTTTATTCGATCTGAAGCATAGTGAGCCTTTGAATTTTCCGACCCATCATCAAATTCTCCGATTCGTCTTTGTCGGTCTGTACTTGATTAATCGCCCCGAAGCATGATGTCTGGTCCAACTTGTTCGGCTGGTTCAAAAAATTCTTCTGCGAGGCTCGGCCTCGATTCTGCGAATGATGATTGGGCGAATAAGTCCCATGAGGTGGGTTTATCAGCCGAGCTGCTTGAATTCATCGAGGGCTTGGAGCGGACAATGTCGGGTCAATAGGCGGATCCTTCGAGCAAGCCCAAGTCCAAACGTCCGAGGAGGAAATAAAAAGTTCTTCCCGGATCAACTATGTCCGACTAGAAGTCCATCCCCGAGCTGAGGCGACGCTTTCCTGAAGGAGTTAAGTTTGTCATTTATGGCCCGTCCGACCGACATGATAAGCATCCTTCAAACTGCTTCACTGTCTACGAGGCCTTCTATTCTTTGGGTGTTCTATGGTTCCCCGTGTCAAGGCTTGTTATCCGGTACCTTTGGAAACATGGGATCACGCTGAGCCAAATCACGTCTCAGGGACTTCGTCATCTGATAGGGATCTTGACCAGATGTGCGAAATGTGGTGTCGAGATCAACCTCAAGTAACTTCTGAATCTTCTGGAAATCCGAAGAGTTCCTAACTCGGGAAAAGTATATATCTCCAACAATGGTGATTTCTGAATCCTCGGTGGTTTCACGAGCAAGGATGTATTATGAGAGCCGCTTCTTCTTCATCCGGATTTCTGATGCCTCCGTGGATCGGACTTGCCTGCAAGTAGTCATGACGAGTTGGGGATCGCTTGGTAGCTACTCCGTATATTTGTGGTTCAGCGTATAGTCTAACATTGTTAATTAACTCCGTGTTTTTGACTTTGTAGTTCACAGCTCAACTCCTCCACGTCCAAACGATCTGGCCGAGGTGTGGATAATTCTATCGGCCGAAAAAGCCAAACGGAGAAAGGGTTTCTCGTTTGAGAGAGTGAAAACGGCTTGGACTATTTGCGACTACACTCCGACGAACCCGCAGCCTCTAACATCCGAAGGTACTTTGACGAGTAAGGCGATGTTGTCCATTCGTGCAAAAAAGGAGCTCAAAGCGAGGGAGGCTGAAAGGAAAGCTACCAAGTCGGAGGAAGATGTGAGGCGGGTTGCCGAAGCAGACCTGAATTCTCCTGCCACCGAGGTGACGACCCAGGAATTGATTACTTTCAAAGCGGTGATCCCGGGCGCTGTTGCTCCCGAGGTGAATATTGATGATATCATGAGTGACATAACTTATTCTTCTGATCCTCCTGCTTTCACTAGTGCGGAGAAAGTGGTGTCGCCCTTTCCCCAGATTTCCAAGCTCCCTCCAGCTCCAAAGAGGAAAGAGATCGAGAAGAAACAGCGTACCGATCATACTGCTGCCAAAATCCATAACTGACGATTATGTTATGTCAGCCACTCTTCTCTCGGGAATTAATGAACCCATGGCTAAACTTCCTTCCCTTGACAAGCTTATCGAGGAGAAGACATATGCGAATATGGTGCTGCGTTGTACCAAGGTAGGATTCGATTCTATGTGATGATGGTAAGCGTTTTGGATTTCGCTGAAATTTATTTTCTTGCAGTTTATTGCCTCTATCAACGAGATGGCAGCCACATATGAATCCAAAGCCCATCGCAACAAGCACCGAGTTGATGAGGCAAGGAAATACGCCTCGTCAGAGAAGAAGAGGTTGATCGAGGTGGAAAAGAGACTGACTTCTCTTTCGACTCAAGTTACAGACCATGAGAGGGAGAAGACTGCTCTGAGAGAGGAAGCTGCAAAGTCTGCGGGCCTTGCCACCCGATGCGAGGTTCAAAGTGGGAAGCTGGAAAACAAGATAGCTTCCTTGAAGCAGCAGATCGATGAGAAGGATGCCTTGCGCGCTGCCGAGATCGAAAAGGCCCAGAGGGACGCCAGGCGTGAGTCCGGCCGTAAGTTCGAGGATCGAATTTCTAAAGTGAGGGTGGGAGTCGACAAGCTGAAATATGCAAAAGGAAAAGAGCTCGAATTGGCAGAGGTTAATTGTAATATATTGCTCATCGAAGATATTCAGTAGAGAAATGTCAACTCTCTTGATGAGGAGGCTGAGAAGCTGAAATCTTGGAAAGCCGAGCTGATTGGCGCTAACGAGGAAGTTGATAGGATTGAAACTTGCTTAAGGGACGAGCTTAAAGTTATGCATATCTCGAAGGGTTCGGGGGATTCTCTGCATGATGGCAAGTCGACTGATCCTGCCGTGACTCGAGCTCTCACGATCGATCCCATTGAGCCTATGGAGCGTGTTTACGATTCTGTTGAACCCGAGGCAGACCAAATTGTATAGTCACTTTTGTCGTAAGGTCCTAAAGGACATGTTTTTCTTTGTTTTGAAACGTACTTTCTAAATGTTATGCATGGACGGCTTTATCCAATGCTATGGAGTTTTTGATATGTTTTGTTGAGGTTTTAAGAGATTAGTAATAGGAGCGAGGCTAACTGCTTTTGGCCCGTTCAGAGTAGGCGAAGTAAAGTTCCAAAGTGTGTTTCGAATCTCCTATGGAGTGATGTGTTCTGAAACGAACTGATTAGCATTTTGTATGTCGAGATGTTTGAGATGTTCGAGACCAGTGTGCTATAAAGCGAATGATAACTGGGTTTAGATTTTACTTCGGTCTTAGGGTTTGCGATGTAGGCTTGACTTACGTTCCCGTTTCGATAGTAAAATTATGAGTGGTTTGGTCGAGATATATTTTTTCCTTCCTCTGGTCCGTTATATAGTGCACTTTAATCCGTGGTGGATTGTAAAAGAATCGTGATCCGTACATGATAGTGGTTAGAATCCGAGGAAGATGTAAGTACTCATTGTTGTGGCCAGCAACAGACAAGAATGAAGAGTGTAAATGCAAAAAAACATGTTGATAAAAACTTAGAAAGTACAAAAATTTGCATTTACAAAAGATGGTAATATGTGTATACGTACCCACTCCCCCTAGTTTTTAAAGAGGGGGGACAGCTGCATCTTTCCGAAGACCGGTTTCCTACGTACTCTTTTCAGGGATCAATATGTCACGTAGTTCATTGTAATGCGGTGATTCTTAGCTACATGAGAGTTTTCTTCTTATGTGGGTCTTCTTGGGGGTTTCTCTCGGCTTCCTCGGTTGATATGTTGTTGCTATGTTGAGACTCCGAGGAACTTTCTTCTTCGTGGTTGAGCAGGATGGCGGGTAGAAGACATTGCTGCCGATTTGGGTAGGCGTTGATGTGGCCAGTTCATGATTGATTCGGTAGTGGCTAGGAATGGCCATCCGAGGATTATTGGAGCCGGGTAGATTTGTTCATCTTCGTAGACGTAAAAATCAACGGGGGCTATAAAATCTTTGATTTTGACAGGTACGTCGCGTGCGATCCCTTGTGGTGTTGTACGAAACTGATTGATTATGTTGATCCTGGTCCGGGTCGGCTGGATATGCTTGATTCTGAGGTGTTCAGCGGTTGATCTGGAGATACTGATAAGGCAAGCTCCAGAGTCGCACATGACGTTAGTAAAGTCAACGCCTAGGATGTTGCACGAGATGAGGAATTGCCCTTGTTCCTGAGTTTTGTAAAGTATCTCGATTGGTCTCCCGCGTCTTGCATATGTAAAGAGATGCTCTATTTCTGATGTAGATTCGGTGCTGTTGCGGAAGAACCGTTCGAGTTTGCATTCTTTGAATGCTTTAGTGAACGATATGTCTTCGGGTAGTTTGCAAACTTCTTAAAAAAATTCTTCGAGGTCTCCTGTGCTTATCTTGTTCGTATGCCAGCGTTGCGATGTGGATATGGGAGGGTTCAGTTCGAAACCAAGTGAGAATTGCAATAGGAGTCCGCGGTATCGTGGCACATGAAAGACTTGATGTATGACATATTCACCATCTTTGGCCGATCCTTCTGGCGAGGTGGCGAGGGAGTTGTCGTTATGGACACGAGATGTGTATGGTGTCGGCCCCTTATTGGTCGGCGTTGGCTCTTTGTTGTTTGCGTCCTTGGTGGCACTCTTTAGAGAACATGGACGAGTAGTTCCCCTCATTACGTCGTCTTGCCTAGCTCGGTGAATTGGAGGGCGTTTCACTTTCACCGCGTTTTCGGATCGGGATGGGCTAGTGACTTCATTGAGTTTATCCTCCGAGTTCGAAGCGGTTCTCTTGCGCTTAGAGCATCTTGGCTGATCGTCGGTCGGGCTTTGGGATGGATCACCGAGTATTTTTTCTTCCTTGTAGATGAACTCCGAAACTCGGTTCAGAGCGTCTTGGACTGTCGATGGCTTATTGAGTGTGATCCCTTTTCAGAAGTGTGATTTATGTCGCAACACCCTTTTTACTGTATTAAGTGCGATCCGGTCATTTACGAATCCTTCCATCGAAAATACTATTTTGAAATGTTCTACAAAGTGCCGCAGTGACTCCGCCGGCCCATGGACTAGGGTCCACAAATCGGCGCCGGAGATTCCTTGCCCAGAAAAACGCCTTATCAGGCCAGAAAATAGTCGTCAGAAATTATGGATCGAATTTCGATCGAGTTTTGAGAACTAGTCGAGGGCGGCTCCCTTGAGGTGTTTCCCGAACCAGAAGCTATACCCATCTTCGATCGGAATTCCTTCGTGGTCGTGGAGACCCATTGCCGTGCAAAAGGTTGTTACATAGGCTAGGGGGTTTGTCGTTCCATCGTAAAATAGGATTCGATCTGGGTGGTGCATGGTTGCCTCGGAGGAGGTCATATTGTATTCGCTCAAGTGCATTATCGGGTAATCATTGGTCTGGCCTTTGGGTCGGTCCTTTCTCGTCTTCTCCTCCGCGGAGATGAAATCTGAAACTCTGTGTAGGACATCCTAGAATGTCGATGGTGCTCTCAGTATGAGCTCTCTTCGGAAATCCGACTTGAGGTGTAAACCCCTTTTTAGCGCGTTTATTGCGACCTGATCGTTCACGCCCCCCGTTTGCGAGACCGCTGCTTTGAATCGTTCTATGAAACTCCGCAAAGCTTCCGCGGGATATTGGATCAGCCTCCACAGGTCGGTGACGGAGGTTCTTTGCTCTATGAACGCGGCGAATCTTTTTAGAAATTGGGCAGACAGTTGGCAAAAGTTGTCGATTGAGCCTCGCCCTAGGTTTGAGAACCAGTCGAGTGTTGTTTCTTCTAAATGTTCTGCGAATCGGCGACAAAATCATGCACCCTCTCATTTTCTTCTAGTCCGGCTCGGCACATCGCCATACAAAAAATTATAATGTGGTCGTTCGGATCGGTCGACCCGTTGTAGAATGGAATTCTGACCTTTTTCTGATCGGGGATGGTCGCCTCGGTGATCTTTGTCGTAAAGGGCGTGCATCGTGCCTCTGGTATTCGATATGTGCTGAGTGCACGATGTCTTGTCGTACGGGTGGTTCGTCTCTCGGCGTCGCCTTAAGTTGAGAACGCTTCGTTCTTAGTCGTTTCGTCCGGGACCGGCTCGTCCTTGCCAACTCCTCGCGTCTAGTTCGGCACTGGTGTATTCTTAGCTCATCAGCGCGTTGCATTTGTTCCACCCAGAGAATATTTTCTTCTTCTTCTGTTAGATTGTTGTCGAAGCGGCCAGAGCCATGGATATTCTCCGAAAAAGCTTCTTCCGGCTTGCGTTGATTTTGATCCATTCGCATTAGCTCGTTGACGAGTCGCATCTGTTCAGTCCAGAGAAGATTTCTTCCCACGAAATTATTGTCGAAACGGCTCGGGTAGGGGATATTCTATGCGGCTTGCGGTCCTTCTTGTGCCGAGGTGCCATTTCCTTCGGTTTGGATTATCTCGCCATTGGTATTTCTTCCGGGGTAAGTTTTCATGGGCTCGGCGATTTGCTGCTTTGTTCTGCGATTTGACCAAGATGGATTGGATGAGAGTGGTTCTGCCAACGCTGGCGTCACCTCTATGGACGAGTATGGTGATTGCCACCTTCTTGACGAGGTCATCGCATGGGTCGAGAAATCAAGTGCGATAGGATTGAGGTCGAGCCGTCGTGAATGAGGGATATCTTTCACGAGTCTTGCCTCTCCTGGTACCCATGTGGGTTCGATATCTCTGTAGCGTCCTGAGGCATTGATTCTTTCGCCTCAGTTTACTCCATTGTTATCGTTTTTTACTGTCCGGAGGCGAGATCTTGCTGGCTTGGGGGTTTGTTGCTTCATACTGAGATTCGATCGAGGTGGGTTGAGTAATAGTGGCATTGTTGCCGCAGGCGTCATTTCTCCAGACGAACTCAGTGGTGGTTATGCATCTTGAACCGAGGGGGTCCCAGGCGTAGAAAAGTCGAGGACCGTTGGTTTGGGGTTGAGCCTTGTGAGATTTCTTGGATGTACATCCGAGCCGAGGTTTTCAGTTTGCCAGTCATTGGTCCGACCTCCCGAGATCAACGTCTTGACTTTTTCTAGGAAGACTTTGTTGAGTTTGTCATATTCCTTTGTCTTCTTTAGTATTGAGGTGATCATGTCCTTCAATTCGGCTAAGGGTGTCGACGTTATTTCAACGGCTGCTACGGGAGTGCCGCTGAGATCGGTCGTTCCACTGTTTGTACCTTCCACGTTGTTGTTCACTTCAGTGTTGATCCTCTGCTGATCTCTGGCCATATCTTCCAATCTCGTTCCTGATGTTTCCGTGAGTAAGAACTTCAATTTCCCAAAGACGGCGCCAAACTGTGAGATTCGAAACTCACACAATCATCTTTTGTCGAGACTTTTTAGAGGGAACCGAAGTTTCTGGAAAAAATACAGTAAAAGATCCAAAGATGATTGTTTTATTGATGTTCGAAAGCGTATGAGTACAAGTTGTTAAGAGCTATTGCTAGGGTTTTTTATGTGGCGTTTACAATGCGATTATGAATGCTATTTATATGGGTTTACATTAGCGAGAATCTCGGAAGGAAAAATAGAATATTTCGTCTTGCTTCATGCGACCACCGACTTAGGTTAGAGCAATCGATGATCTGGGCTTTGACTCGGCCCGCAAGCTGATGAAAGGTTGGTATCTCGGCCCATTTGTATTATGATGGGTTCGGTCTTTCAAGGTGAGCCGATCCGTCTCATAGCGGTCTCAGTTTGGTTGAAAGATGTTATTGCTTTGGCCTCGGCTCAGCTTTCGTCCTCTCACGATAGGATTACCTTGGTGAGACCTATGTTCTTCTAGACGAGATGAAGGGAGGCAGGCTAGTTTTAGTACTGTCATGCTTTGGCTCGTCCCTTCTATACTCATGCGAGTCGGTACGCTTTATATTAATCTCGAGTGGGTGGAAACCGACCCTAACATTGTCGTTTCGAAAACAAAAATGTCCCTATTTCAAACTAAGATCAGATTTCTAGGTCATTACATATCGCAACGTATGATAATACCTATAGAAA
Organism: Eutrema yunnanense; assembly: GCA_002933935.1. Lineage (NCBI taxonomy): Eukaryota > Viridiplantae > Streptophyta > Magnoliopsida > Brassicales > Brassicaceae > Eutrema > Eutrema yunnanense. Next base: position 147,703 of record PKML01058140.1, on the reverse strand, counting down.
GATCTTAAGAATTTGCAAATAAATTACCAGATAAAAATTCTAGATAAAACTCAATTACAAAGGACCTTGGAAGTCTTAATTATGTATTAGATTTATGTCCATACATAAATAGGATGGCAAAACCATTACATAGTCGTTTAAAGAAAAATCTGGTTCCTTGGACAAAAGAGCATATTGTATTAGTACAAAAATTTAAAAACAAGTCATTGAAATCCCTTGTCTCCACATCGTGGATTCATATTTAAAAAAGGTTGTAGAAACAGATGCGTCAGATGTAGGCAGGGCCGGCTCAGATAGGGGGGCGAGGAGGGCGACCGCCCCAGGGCCCCACATGTTTTTTTTAATACTAAAAATGGGTCCCGAATTTGTAAAAAAAAAAAAAAAATTATTTTATTACTAAAAAGGGCCCAAATTTTTTTTTTTTTACTTTTATACCCAAAAAATTTTTTTTTGCCCAAGGGCCTCTACTAGGATTGAGCCGGCCCTGATGTAGGATATGGCGGTATTCTTAAGCAAAAGAACGTAGATGGTGGAGAAAATATAGTCCAATTTATATCTTCGCATTGGAATGATACCCAAAGGAAATACTCTACTATTAAAAAAGAAAATTTACGTATAGTATTATGTATCCAAAAATTTCAAAGTGATCTTTTGAATAAAAAAATCTTTTACCAATTGATTGTAAGAGTGCTAAAGAACTTTTGCAATCAATTCGTTTCCTTGCGCGATGAGGGCTTATTTTTGTACTATCCTCGAAACAGATTTTTACGGAAGTCTTTTGCAATCAATTACAAATATATTAAGCATAATTAGTATAATGAGCGTTAAACCAGGCACGTAAATATAAATAAAAATTTAAATAAGTTTGTAAACAAGATGAAAAATATATTTATTATAAATTAAAGGCGGTTAAACCAGCCATAGTACAAGATCATAAAAACTTACTTATTGGAGAATGAGACCTTTTTTTTACAACTAAACATACACTCCCTTATATAGGATACTAGTGTGTGATCCGCGATACGCGCGGACGTGAACACAATTCTATTTTAAAAAATTTGGTATAATATTATTTTAGTTTTATTAGTATGATTGTTAATGGATTTGTCTCTATTAGCTTAAGAAATGTGGATTGTTTATTTTTAAGTTTTTTTTTCCTTTCTTAATTTTATGTTTATTTATGTATTTGTTTAGTGAGTGATCCACAATTTGAAAAAAAAAAATTTGGTTGACTATTTATTCATTTAGTTGGTTTTTAAAAGTTAAGTTTTTGTCATTTTAAAGTTTAGGGAATTTTATATTTTTTAACCTAACTGAATACTAATAAAATAAATACTTCGAAATAGGGTTAGTTTTGTATACTCCGAAAGTTACTTCGAATACTAATAAAAGAAAAGTTAGTTTTGTGAATTTAGAATTCTCCGAACTTTCAAAAAAAAAAACTTTGAAATAAGTCACTGTATTTTTTATTTATTTTTACCTAAAACTGAATACTAATAAAATGTTTAGAATTTACTATTATTCATTTTCGATGATCCAGTATTGGTGACTACAAAATGAATCTAATTTTATTTGAAAAACGATTTAATTTCTATCACTAATTTACTATCAAAATCATCGTAGATGTATAGGTTAATGGGAACATTTGAGATAATATGGGCCGATTTGGAAAAAATATAAGAAATATGGTGTCGAGCATCGATTCAAATATTTAGAGAGAGAGAGAGAGAGAGAGAGAGAGAGAGAGGTTCTTGTGAATAGGATTATCCTGTAAAAAAACATTACCCACTGCTCTAAAACCCTCGTCTTCTCCGATATCTTCCCCCATCGCCGGTGAGATTTCACTTTTAATTTCAATCACAAAGGGTGTGATCCGCGCGGATGTGGAAACAATTTTTGTAATCTAATGGTATTTTATTTTATTTGGTCTCGTAGTTAATTTAATTATCTCTATCAACTTAAGATCTGTGTATTTGTTTTTTTTTATTTATGATTATCTATGTGTTTATTTATTGGATGATACACATTATGACCCTTTTTTTTTTCTTTGGTGATCAATTTTATGCAATTAGTTGAGTTTTTTAAAAGGAAGATATTTACATTTTAAATGGAAGATATTTACATTTTAAAGTTGCATAATAATTTTTTTTAAATTTTGTTTCATGTGAAGTTATTATTTTTGGAGTGTTTCATGTATGATTTTAACCCTATTTATGTGTGCAATATGTTTGTGATTCGTAAATCTATTTTTATTTTATTTTTGTTGAAAAATATTTCCATATATAACTGATTGTTTGAAGTCACAACATTTGTTTGATTTTATTTAGAATAAATCTAATCCATAATTTATAAACACTAAATTCTATAGTTTTTCTAAACTATATAAATAAACTGATAAAAGTAAATTATTAAATTGAAATTTCTTTAGATTAATTCAATATAATCTATCTTCTATTAAGTAAATGTCTTTTCAAATTCTAGGAAAAACTATTGTATTAATGGATGGTAATTATTATGAGAATTGAAATATATTTACATCACATGATATATATTTTGCATATACAAAGCTTTTATTTTCTTCTCCTGTTGTAGTTACATTTATTTTTTTTTTTTTTTTGTTAAAAATAATATCACAAAACACAACGATCTTAAATTTTCAAACTTAATTTATATTTTTGTGTAAATACTTTTAATATGTTTCTTAATTTTTTTGGCTCTTATTCTCTTTTTCATAGTTATGTATAATTGCAATTATTATGTTAAGTATACCTAAATTTTATTTATTTGTCTCTTTGTTAGATGTAAAATTTACCAACTTATATTTCACTTTATGAATTTAGTTACATATTTAACTTATTTGTTTAATTGTTAGGACTTGTTTGATATTTTAGTTTTTTTATAATATTTGCGATACAACTTAACTTAATTAAATATTTATAAAATTTAAAATATATTATGATAACCAAATTTATTAAACATGTTATTATTTCAAAGAACTATATTCTTATAAGTGTATTATTTTCTGGTTTAATTTAGAATATGAATAATACCTTTTCAAATTCTTTTCATAATGTTAAAACCAAATTTATAATTAATATATGTATTTAGTATGTGTATTAAATTTTTAGGATGTTGAGGTGGCAGCATGAGAAGAGAGAAAAGCTTACTTTATATATATAGATTTACAAGGGTACAAAAAATAAAAATAATAATAAAACATAAAGTAGTGGCACATCCACTCCCAAAAGCTTGTCTTCATTACCAAAGTGTCATCATGGCTACAGGAACCGGCACTAGGCTACATGAAACATCCCTCAAAATATGTGTTCTTCGATGTGCGGTTTTTGTCGTAATTTGTCGTAATTTATCGTAGTAGATCGTATCAAAAGACTCGTAGATACCGCAAAGATTCGTAACAATGATTTTGTCGAGATTTGTATTATTTTGGGGGCGAGAAGTCACACTCCACTGTTTCCAATTATTTCTTCATCGACATTCGGGATATTAGAACCATAGTCTTTTCTGAGTGTTATTTTTAGAGTAAAAATCCTTCCGGAAGAGAGGAAGATTCACATGAATAATCATCAATGTTTTCATGATTATTTATTATGAAAGAAAGTTTTACTTTTCCTTCATGAAATTGCTCGATATATTTTAAACGTGTATTTGGCTCTAACGATTCTTGAGGATTTGTAGGTTTTGGCAGGACAACTCCTTCGAGGACCCATTCATCTGGAAGATTTATATATTTCCATTGAATAGATCTTAGAATTACGGATTTAGATCTCGACAGATCTGTTTGAAGTAAATCGGTTTCACCCTTTTTACTTGAAAGTTTTACTTTTGGAAAGAAAGCACGGCTTTGTAATGAACTCTAAAAATTAAAACAATTGGAATAGATCCTTCGATCATTTCGTAGTTGTGATTTTTAACTTGTAAAAATAGAAAATTTAAAATATTTTTGTCGTTTAAAGAAACCGTAAAATTTGAATAGCAATCAAATGAAATTGGACCAGTACACAAACTTGATTCAATCTGTTTCGAGAGAGTACAATTAGGCTCATCCTAAATGGTCGAGTGAGTATAGTCCAATTAACGTCTTCGCATTAGAATGATACCCAAAGGAACTACTCTACTATTAAAAAAGAAATTTTAAGTATAGTATTATGTATCCAAAAAAAATAAAACGATCTTTTGAAAAGAAAAAAAATTCTTGTACGAATTGATTGCAAAATTGTTAAGGACTTTTGCAATCAATTAGTTTACTTGCGCGATGAGGGTTTATTTTTGTACTATCCTCAAAACAGATTTTTACGGGAGTCTTTTCCAATCAATTAAAAATATATTAAGCATAGTTAGTATAATAGACGGTTAAATCAGCCAAATAAATATAAACATAAACTTAAATAAGATAGTAAACAAGATAAAAATACATTTATTATAAATTAAAGGCGGTTAAACCAGCCATAGTACAAGATCATAATAACTTACTTATTGGAGAATGATAACTTTTTTTACAACTAAACATACAGTCATTTATATAGGAGATTTACAAGAGTACAAAAGATAAAAATAATAATTTATATATATAAAGAAACCTTTTCTCTCTTCTGGTGCTGCCACCTCAGCATCCACCTATACACTTTAAAAAAAACAAAAAAAAACCATAAATAATTCTTATCCCAAAAAAAAAAAAAAACCTTCTAGAGATCAGCAGCAAAATATCCAAGGCTACTCAGCTTCGTGTTCTGTCCCCTGGAAACGTCAACGTCTCCGCTCAATTGTCTCATCGTCTCACCAACGTCCCTACTATCCAGCTCTTCAATCTCTCCGGTAACAACTTCACCGGGAAAATCCCTCAAAATCTCTCACAGCTAAACATATTAACACCTCCAACGGTTCTCCATCTTCCCTCAAATCAGCAACGTGGCTACTCAAATCAGCCATTCAAGATCAATTCTTCAATCCCATCTACTACTTCAGACCCACCGAATATCTCTCCGCCTACTTCACCAGCAGCAATAGCTGCCCAGAACTTCAGCTCAAACAAATCATTCACCAGAAACAGCCTCATTGACAAAAATTCCAATAGATAAACAGCAAAATAAGTAACGAATCAGAGAGTTAGAGAGTTAGAGAGACCCACTGAATATCTCTCCGCTTACTTCACCAGCAGCAATAGCTGCCCAGAACTCCAGCTCAAACAAATCCTTCACCAGAAACAGCAGCAACAGTCTCATTGACAAGAATTCCAATATATATAAAGTAAGTTTTTCTCTCTTCTCATGCTGCCACCTCAGTATCTTGAAAATTTAATACACATACTAAATACATATATTAGTTATAAATTTAGTTCTAACATTATGAAAAGAATTTGAAAAGATATTATTCATATTCTAAATTAAACCAGAAAATAAAAAATTTATATGAATATAGTTCTTTGAAATAATAACAGGTTTAATAAATTTGGTTATCATAATATATTTCAACTTTTATAAATATTTAATTAGGTTAAGTTGTATCGCAAATATTATAAAAAACTAAAATATCAAACAAGTCCTAACAATTAAACAAATAAGTTAAATATGTAACTAAATTCATAAAGCAAAATATAAGTTGGCAAGTTTTACATCTAATAAACAGACAAACAAAAAAATTAAGAAACATATTAAAAGTATTTACACGAAAATATAAATTAAGTTTGAAAATTTAAGATCGTTGTGTTTTGTGATATTATTTTAAACCAAAAAAAATGTAACTACAACAGGAAAAGAAAATAAAAGCTTTGTATATGCAAAATATATATCATGTGATGTAAATATATTTCAATTCTCATTATAATTACCATCCATTAATACAATAGTTTTCCCTAGAATTTGAAAAGACATTTACTTAATAGAAGAGATATTATATTGAATTAATATAAGGAAATTTCAATTTAATAATATACTTTTATCAGTTTATTTATATAGTTTAGAAAAACTATAGAATTTAGTGTTTATAAATTATGAATTAGATTTATTCTAAATAAAATCAAACAAATGTTGTGACTTCAAACAATCAATTATATATGGAAATCTTTTTCAACAAAAATAAAAGAAAAATAGATTTAGGAACCACAAACATGTTGCACACATAAATAAGGTTAAAATCATATAAATAGGGTTAAAATCATACATGAAACACTCCAAAAATAATAACTTCACATGAAACAAAATTAAAAAAAAATTATTATGGAACTTAAAAATGTAAATATCTTCCCTTTAAAATGTAAATATCTTCTTTTTAAAAAACTCAACTAATTGCATAAAATTGATCACCAAATAAAAAAAGAGGTAAAAATGTGTATCATCCAATAAATAAACACATAGATGATCATAAATTAAAAAAAAAAAAAATACACAGATCTTAAGCTGATAGAGATAATTATATTAACTACGAGACCAAATAAAATAAAATATCATTAGATTAAGAAAATAGTTTACCACATCCGCGCGGATCACACGCTTTGTGATTGAAATTGAAAGTGAAATCTCACCGGCGATGGGGAAGATATCGGAGAAGACGAGGGTCTTCGAGCGGTCGGTAATGTTTTTTACAGGATAATCATATTCACAAGAACTTTCTTTCTCTCTCTCTCTCTTTCTCTCTCTCTAAATGTTTGAATCGACGCTCGACCCCATATTTCTTATATTTTTCCAAATCGGTACATGTTATCTCAAATGTTCCCATTAACCTATACATCTACGATGATTTTGATAGTAAATTAGTGATATAAATTAAATCGTTTTTCAAATAAATTTAAATTCATTTTGTAGTCACCAACACTGGATCATCGAATATGAATAATAGTAAATTCTGAACATTTTATTAGTATTCGGTTTTAGGTAAAAATAGATAAAAATACTGTGACTTATTTCGAAGTATTTTTATTTTTTTAAGTTCGGAGAATTCTAAATTCACAAAACTAACTTTCCTTTTATTAGTATTCAAAGTAACTTTCGAACTATACAAAACGAACCCTATTTTGAAGTATTTATTTTATTAGTTTTCAGTTGGATTAAAAAATATACAATTCCCTAAACTTTAAAATGACAAAAACTTAATTTTTAAAAAACAAATAATTGAATAAATAGTCAACCAAAAAAAAAAATTAAAATTGTGGATCACTCACTAAACAAATACATAAATAAACGTAAAATTAAGAAAGAAAAAAAAACATAACAATAAACAATCCACATTTCTTAAGCTAATAGGGACAAATCCATTAACAATCATACTAATAAAACTAAAATAATATTATAACTAAATTTTTTAAAACAAAATTGTGTTCACGTCCGCGCGTAGCGCGGATCACACACTAGTAAAACATAAAGTAGTGGCACATCCACTCACAAAAGCTTGTCTCCATTACCAAAGTGTCATCATGGCTACATAAAGCGGCACTAGGCTACATGAAACATCACTCAAAATATGTGTTCTTTGATGTGCGGTTTTTGTCGTAATTTGTCGTAATAAATCTTATCAAAAGATTCGTAGATACCGCAAAGATTTGTAACAATGATTTTGTTGAAATTTGTATTATTTTGGTGACGAGAAGTCACACTCCACTGTTTCTAAATATTTCTTCATCGACATCCGGAACATTAGAACCAAAGTCTTTTTTGGTGTTATTTTTAGAGTAAAAATCCTTCCGGAAGAGAGGAAGATTCACATGAATAATCATCCATGTTTTCATGATTATTTCTTCTGAAAGAAAATTTTACTTTTCCATCATGAAATACCTCGATATGTTTTAAACGTGTATTTAGCTCTAACGGTTCTTGAGGTTTTGTAGGTTTTGGCTTGACAGCTCCTTCGAGGACCCATTCATCTGGAAGATTTATATCTTTTCATTGAATAGATCTTGGAATTACAGAGTTTGATCTCGACATATCTGTTTGAAGTAAAACGGTTTCACCCTTTTTGCTTGAAAGTTTTACTTTTGGAGAGAAAGCACTTATCATGGATTTGTAATGAACTCTAAAAATTAAAGCAATTGGAATAAATCCTTCGATCATTTAGTAGTTGTGATTTTTAACTTGTAAAAATAGAAATTTTAAAATATTTTTGTCGTTTAAAGAAACCGTAAAATTTGGATAGCAATCAAATGAAATTGAACCAATACACAAACTTGATTCAATAAAGCTTAGTAAAGAATCTTCAAATATTTTGAACTATGTATCTCTTAGTATAGATAAAATTGAAGTATTTAAACCTTCTTTTGAAAGTGGTTTAATTCCGATTTCGACTAAACCAATGTGTATATATTTTTTTTTTTAATTCTCTATGTCTTTGTAAAGAACTTTCAGAAAACAAAGAAATTGTTTAGAAAGGTTTCGTAAGTTGGATATCTCGTTCTTCAGTTTTGATTGAGAAATTTGTTCTTGGAAAAAATATTTTTGAAATTTGATAAATTTGGTCTTTATGAACTTTTGGAATTTCCCAATTATCAATTGTGACCCTTGGAAATCATCTATTGTTGTTTCATGACTAGTGATGACGTTTTTTGAATCTCTAACAGACTTTCTTTCGGACCTAGAAGAAGAGAATTCATTTGAACCTGTTTGATGTTGATCTAAAATATGAATTCATTTTTTAAAGAATACTATGGAAAAAAATCTATGACTCCTTACAATTCTGTCTAGATAGGTTAAAACAGCCTAACACCTATGGGACTTATGACTTTCTTAGACAGGCGAAAACACTCAGGAGAACAAATTTATTTTCCTTTGAAACTAAAAAATGAGATTAATGGAAGATCACAAGAAACTTAGACATAAATGCCTGATCAATATTTCCTACAAACGTAATTAAACCAGGTTTGTAATCGGTTTATTTAGTTATATCAAATGTAATTGGGTTTAAATTTGGTTTTGTTTGGTATTTATTTGATTAAAATTGGATTGGTATAAGTAAACCGAATTTAATTGCGGTCTATGTGTTAATAGGTTTGGAACTTTCGTTTGGTGGGGAAATAAGTTTCGAACTTTAATTTCGTGGGGAAATATGATTCGAACTTTCAAATGATGGGGAAATAGAACTACCCTCAAACTCTGGGGGGATCTGTTATTATATGATACTTCTCATGGGGAAATAGATCGTTTACCCAAGTTTTGGAGAAGGTAAAAATATCGAGAGAGAAAGAAATGGATAAATGGCTCAAATGCCACGTTTTTTTTTTCAACTGATTATATTAATTTAAACTGTAAAAGAAAAATACAAATAATCCACGACCCATATTGGGGAACATAAAAACAATAATACATCCTTCCTTTCCTTATAATCGCATTTGATTTGATGCGATTTTCTTTGGCTATGAACCATCATTTCTCCTGTTGTATGTCATTGACACATTTATAAGTAATGACTAAAGATGTTTTTCGAAAAAGAACCCAATTTATTGATTTTTTCGATAGAAAAAGACTAGAAATGACCAATTTTCAACGACTGTACGAATGCCGCCATACAACAAGGAGGTTGCATATTCCGCTCCAAAACCTCGTCCCTTCCATGGTGGTTGTTCCCATGATAATATTATACCCAGCAAAGCAAAATCATCGACAAAAATTGAACTGAAATCCCAATTTCGCCAATCACCATTTCTGAACTCTCGTCTCTTCCATGGTGGTTGTTTCCAAAGCAAAGCTATTAAGATAAGAACACATAATTCGTTCAAAACAAAATCCAACGAAACAAAATGGTTGAAGATCGCAAGTAGTTTCTTCCTCCATGGGGTAAACGCCCAATGACCCATGTTAAGTACAAATTGCATTAACTCCTCCGTCGGAAACACAAAATGGAATCTTCGCCGATTAACAACATGACCAGAGATTATCCCCAATAATCTCTAATTCCTTGGAAGTGTTACCACAATCGCACGCAAATTTTGTGGCCTACTCATGAGAGAGACTTGATTCCCACTTATCGCCGTGTTGCATACCTCCACCGGTAAGGTGATATGCTCAATTTAATACCCTAACAGTACTAAAGCAGTAGTTGTAGTCATGCTAGGGGTCGAACACAAAGATCCACAGAAATCACTCAATAAATTATAGTATCAGGTCAAGCTAAGCAATTCAGTTTTAAAACAGAAAACAGGAAGCAGTAAACGATTTGTATTCAATGGAGAAAAGATAGGTTCAGGGATATTTCTCAGGAAATCAATGAATGCAAATAAACTAACTAATCAGGGTTCAGGTTAAGCACAGTTCTAGAACTCAAATCACTAATGCATAGTTAACCAACTGTCGTTGCGAAAACTATCTAAATCTAAACTTCAGAATCCCAAATTTCTTTGCAAATCCCTAAGAATAAATCAGCCTTAATTTCAAGTTTGATATGTTCACAAATCAATTAAACCAAATTTCTTTGCGAATAATCAATTTGCTCACCCTAGTTCTATCAGGTAATTAATTGCACTGTCGTGCCTAATCAATTATCCTAAGATCTAAGTTCTAGGTGATCAATCTAGAATTAGCTATGAGAACAACCTAAGGTGAAGAACTAATTCAGATTATGAACCCTAAATAACTAATCAACCTAGCATTCAAAGAAATCCCTAATGAGAATCCCCAAACCTAACAAGAGATCTACTCAGACATGGAGATTAAATTAATAAACATGTTTGAATAAATACTCTATATAAAATCAGAAAGAGAAACAAGGTTTGAGATCTGATCTCGGACGAAGGGAAATCAGAATTGTATCTCTCACCAAAATCTCTCTTAAACTTAAGCAAAATAAAGCATAGCCTAAACAGATGGCTTAAAACTCCTATTTATAACCTAAATCACGACTTGGGGTCTTCTTGTAAATATCAAAGACTTCTGGGCACTTTTGTAATTCTTCAAATCTTGATAAAACTCGCGGGTCGTGTCTTGCTGCGATGGGTATCGATCGATACCAGGGGGTATCGATCGATACTGGCCGTGAAAACAGATACTCAGCAACACGACTTCAGCTTCTGCTCCAAAGTGCTCCCATAATCTTCAATATCTCCAATAATCCTCCAAACGTGCTAAGACCTGTAAAAGACTCTAAAAGACTACAAAATACTAGAAAGACTCTATAAAAAGGACTTATATCATGGCCTAAATAGGGTAAAAACCATGATATATCAACTCCCCCAGACTTAGCCTTTGCTTGCCCTCAAGCAAATAAAAGACTAAACAGAGAAAGAGGTTTGAAAACGCAGAGACTCACCTGTTCCTGAACCATCGAAATGACCCTTTTCCCAAGTACCCAAATGTCACCTGATCAGCTTTTGATCTAACCACCATGTACTTCTCCGTAGACATTCGCAGCTTTTCCAGACTCCACACAATATCCCACAGCATTGTTCAAGTAAAGCCCTCATCGCCAGTTTCATCTCTGCAGTTAATATTCAAGAACCTTCTAGACTCTTTACCAGACAATATCATAACAAAGGAACCACCCTTTTTCACACTTTTTGTATCAATTTCTCTCCCCCAGACTTATTTCTTATTATGTTCTCTTTTTTTTTATTTTCAGCTTTGCATATACACATCAAGGTATGAGACGCGAGTATTGATGGTGTTTGCCACCAAATCCCCGGTTCTTCCCTCTCTATGTATCAAAGGATGTAGGCGAATAATGGCATCATAGGAAAATCCTAGCCTCGCTTCCAATCCTTTGTGTGATCATTCCCTCTTAAGTAGAATAATGGGATCGCTGGAAATTTTCCTAACCCTCTACTCAGAAGAAAATCATTTCAATCTTTTATGCTCTTATTTATCAACTTATAACAGGGGAGAGAGATACCATAACTCTAAACACATGGGTTCCTTTATCAGATATGAATGATGAATCAAGCTCTAAAAACACTAACCACATTGATGAAGTGCAAAAATTTGGCTCAGGCTTCAGAAGAACTCTGCTGGAGACATGGATGTTTTCTAGTCAACTGGTCAGTCTTTGGATTTTTCATTAGTCGATCTAGAACTGATCCTGTAACACTGTGCACTCAAAAACAAAATCAAATCAATAGGTTCAAGCACAGGATCATAATCTCCAACAAATTTTGACTCAATAAAACAATTTTGACTCGATAAAACAACTGACTCTAAGAAAAACAAACACAATGTCAGCAGACACCTCCCCCAGACTTGAACAACACTGTCCCCAGTGTTATCTAGCCTAGAGTCAGTGAAATAAAACAAAAGAACAGGATAAACGAAGAGAAACCAGAAATTACCTTCCTGGAACACCGAGTGTCGATCGACACACACCATGGTATCGATCGATACCATGCTTAGATCGACTTGGTGAACTTTCATCCGCGATTAGTGTCGATCGATACCAATGGGGTATCGATCGATGCTTAGGCGATTTCGAGTTTTGCTCCTTCTTTATCCTGACACAAACTCAAAACAAATGAAAAATAAAAAGAAAAACGAATTAAAGACAGACTCACCAGTGGGTTGCCTCCCACCAAGCGCTCGTTTAACGTCAATAGCTTGACTGTAACGCCTTTCAGGCTGGATAAGAGTGAGAGCTTGCACCAAAACAGGCTCCACAACTCGACATTGCTATCTTCAGCGTTCTGCTCAGCATGCTGTCCACAAACTCCTGTCCTTTCTCTTTCAGCTCAGAAGTAAGAAAGACTTTGGCCTTGGAGAATGGCTTTGATTTTCCTTTGCATTTGTCCTTATATTCGATTGAATTCCCATCGCACTTTTGAGGAATCAATGTGATATGGGGATCCTCGACCTTGTTGCTCTTGGCCTTCTTGGCAACTTCTTTGGGGATACTGGTTGGTGCAGCTGAGATCTCTGCGACAGTAGGCTTATCAGGAGGTTTTTCCAAAGATTCAATCGCTAGCGACTCTCCTGTGATAGCCCTGATGCTAGAGACATGCCTGGGAGCAACTCTAGGGGGAATGGCATCATAGTAGACATCTCCGTCTATGTAAGAGAAAGAGAGTCTCTTATTAGGTATGTCTATGATCGCACCAGCAGTAGCCATGAATGGCCGTCCTAGGAGCAGAGAAACCTCAGATCCTTTGCTCATCTCCAAAACCTGAAAATCGGTGGGCACTAGACAATTTCCTAACTGAATAGGCAGAGCATGGATAGTACCATATGGAGGTGAGGTGGAAGAGTTTGCAAACGTGAGAAGCAAGGTAGGGGGTCTTATATCAGCCTTCAATCGTACGGCAATCTCCCTTGACATCACATTGACACTGGACCCTGAGTCAACGAGAGACTCTTCGAACTGGACTCCATAGATAGAGCATGGTACTGCGAATTTCCCTGTGTCTTCCCTCCTTGTCAATTGCCGCGGCTGTAGTGACTTGGGAACTCTTTCCTCGATAACCTCACGTGTCTTCTCCGTTTCTGGCTCTTTATGCGAGGGGTATCGATCGATACCAGGCTGGGTATCGATCGATACTCTGCGATTTGAATCGTTCCCAGTAGATACATCTTCCTCAGAAAGAAGCTTCTTAGGAATCTTGTTGAGCAGCATCGCACTGTACTCTGCTGTGATCAACATGACACCTTCCTCGATGCTCACGTTGCTAGAGACCATCTTCTTCACATATTTCCTGAAAGCTGGACATGTCTTGATAGCTTCAACAAAAGGGAGCTCCACAACCAACTTATCTAGCATGGCCTTGCATCTGGCATCTTCCCATTCCTTCCTTGTCAGCTTAGGAAGTATAGGAAAAGGTGCCTTGGGTGTATACACTCGTTCTGCAACTACCTTAGGCATCGCAGTCGAAGTTTCAGCCGTCTCCTCAGAAATCGCCTCAGTATCGACCGATACCAGTGGGGTATCGATCGATACACGGGTATTGGAAGTATCCCGTTTCAGAATTGTAACGGGCATCGATCGACACCTGGGGGTATCGATCGATGCCCTGGCGATTTCAGGTTCCTCATCAAAATTTCCCGTACGTGAGATGATGGCATTGATGTGTGCCCTTGGATTCTCAGTTTTACCGGGAAGAAAACCTTCCTGCCTCTTTATGGCTGCTGCTGTCTGAGCTACTTGGGTTTCCAGCTTCTTATGGGAAAGGTTTATGGCTTCGATTTTCCCATTCAGATCAGAGTATAGATGGTCAAGCTTCCCATTGAAATCCACTTGTAACTTCTGTTGTCCCATAAGGACTTGTTCCATCATGGATTTCATCTCGCTATCTGTGGATTTGGGAGGGATGGGTTGGTACGAAGAGTTCCCATAATTGCGATTGTTGTTGCTGAAGTTGCGGTTGTTGTTGTACCCAAATTGTTGACCCTGAAATCCAGAACCACCAACGTAGTTAACATCCACTTCTTCTTCTTCCACATTCGCAACTTCATCAGCAAAGTGCACAGATTTCTTCTGCTTTCCGACCAGGAAATCCAGCTTGGCCTGCCTGTCAGCAATCTGCGATCCATCTGTTCCTCCTGCTTGCTTTTTCCTTTCGAAATCAGCATTCTTGGTGCTATTACTAGACGCCAAGTTCTCTATCAGCACAACAGCATCATCCGGATACCTGGTGAAGAAGTTCCCATTGCTTGCAGAGTCCATTGCCATCTGATATCTCCAGTCAACTCCTCTGTAGAACGTGCCCAGCAGCTGCACATGGGTGAACCCATGATGCGGACAGTCTCTCTGATAAGACTTGAAGCGAACCCATGAAGCCTTGTATGTTTCTGTCGGACCCTGAGCGAACTGAGAGATCTTGTTTCTGAGCTCCTCGGATCTTGCATCATCATAGAAATTAACCAGGAACGCGTTCTTCGTCTCATCCCACGTAGTAAGTGAATCAGGAGCAAGCTGCTTCAGCCAATAAGCAGCATCCCCACCAAGAGAATATGGGAAGAGTTTACAGAAAAGGAACTCGTTGGGCACTCCATTGTACTTCATGCTAGTGACCAAGTCCTCGAACCTTTCGATGTGATCCATGGGATGCTCATGAGGTAGACCATGGAATGGGTTCTGACTTACGAGAGCGTAGTATGCTGGTTTCAGCTCGAAGTCATTCCTCTGAATAGTCGGTATGCGAATCGCAGCTCGATTGGCAAAGAACTGATCAGGCCTGTTATGCTCGCCAAGTGTTCTAACTCGATCACCTGCAGCATTCCCAGCGTTGGCGCGCCCAGCTGGCGCGACAATCTCAGCAACAGGAGCAGGGACAATGAT